>JAULBV010206042.1:0-16891 GCA_032358295.1 Pterothamnion heteromorphum | reverse complement strand
TAATTTAAGAAGAATAATGATTTTCTAATATGGCACTAAGCGATTTAGTTCTAAGCAAAGGGGAAGTAATAGTAATACTTTCAGATAGTACGCAAGGTATTGTACCTGCGGATAGTGGTGCTATTAACTTTGGTATAGTTCAAGCAGTAAATGATTTGTGTGATATGACAAGTGTAGGTGCATCAGTTTGGTTTGATAAAAGTAAAGCACAAGGGTTTCAGATAATAAGTGGGCAGATATTTTATAAGGTTCAAGAACAATTTATTTCAGCAGCAGATACATATTTACCATAATGGTTAGTAAAGAAAAAAAATATCCGGCAGAACGTGGCGAGAATGGAGGATTTTGCAACTCCGATGACAGTCCATTTGCCATAGGTCAGAACCAATGGGTAAACCTCACGAACTTTAGGTCAGGAAGTACGGATAAAGGTGTTACGGGTGTATTGGAAAGCATAGGTGGTACGTTAAGGTTATCTACTCCTTCACCATCAGTTAGTTTTATAAATATTGGGAAGGTAATTGATACAGTTGGCAGAAGGATAATTGAGTTCATGTATAACCTTAATACAAGCCAACACAAAATACAGGCATGGTCTTATGATGACCAAACAACTTATTTAATGCTTCTTTCAAGTCAAGTGGATGATGGACTTAATTTTGATAAAAATTATCTTATTCATGGAAGGGTTATTAATGGTGTGGTTTATTGGACTGATAACCTTAACCCACCACGAAAACTAAATATTGAAGCTGCTATCAAAACAAACCAACCGTCTTATAGCACAGATGTATTACCATACACAACACCACTTGAATCAGATGTAATTACTCTTATAAGAAAGCCACCATCCAATGCTTTACAAATAAGTAAGGTTACACTTGGTACACCCGTAATAAATTATATTGCTGACTTTGCAGGTCAATTTGCATGGAGGTTTACATTCAGAGATAACGAAATAAGCGTACTATCCCCTATATCACAACTTGCTAATTACAACACAAATGGAGAATCTTATGATGCAATAGCAGTAGTGGCTAATGACGTATCGGGTTTCCCCGAACACATATCACAAGATGTACAGACTATTGATATATGCGTAAGGTATGCTGGCGACCCTTCTTTCTTTATAATCAAAACATGGGATAGGAGAATAACCGCAGATGCAGCAGAAATAGCAGCTAATAACGCAGGTACACCACTTTCATATTATTTCCTAAACGACACAAGGGGTATTGCTTTAAGTGATGCTTATTCAGTTAAGCCATTTGATAGCGTTCCACGAATCACAAAGACAATCGAAACTGCCCTTAACAGATTAATGTTAGGTCATAACTTTGAATCTTTTAATACTCCAACACTTAGTTCATTAGCAGGTTCTTTGGTAGCTGAAACTAATCACTTACCTTATCAAAATCCATCTTTTAAAAGTGGTGGCACTTATCAATACGGAATAATATTTAGAGATAAATATAAGCGTGTAATCGGGAATGTATTTACCAATAGTTCCATGCGTTTTACCGTACCAAAAAGAGATTATAACGACACCACTTATTATACCCACATAGCACTTACCTTATCCAATGCAGCAGCTTCAAGTGAAATACCAATAGAAGCATACTACTATGAGTTTGTAATGACCAAGAATCTTAAAACAAGGTTCTTTATGCAAGCCAAGTCAGGTGGTATGAAGTATGCCATTAAAGACCCTGTAACGGGCGTTATATCTTATCAGGATACTTTTGTTGGTTCTGCTTATGGATTAGCTTTTGATACTAAATATCTTAATGCAGCAGGGATAGGATACAAGTTTGAAGAAGCAAACAATGATATTTTAAATGTAATACAATCCGCAAGTGCTACACAATATTCATTAGCGGTAATCAATCAAGACGGTGGCTATATAATAGCAAAGTTGCAGGATTTAGGAAGTTTTGCCACGCAACCCGATATTATTTTTGAAATTTACACTCCATACAAAGAACTTATTTCAGAACCATATTGGACAACAGGCGAAACCTTTGCAGTTGCTAATCCAACAGAATCAGGAAGGTTGTACACTTCAATAGGTGGTAATATTTATGGCGATGTAACAAGGCTTATAAGTGGGGTAGCACCCGTAGGATACTATTCAGAAAATATGTCACCAATAGCTAAGTATTGGAAAGAATGGAACACTAATTCAGGGGAAGCAAACTTTGTAATAAATTCAGAAGAAGTAACAAAATACACAGCAGTAAGGTATAGTAACGTAATTATTGAAGGTAGCCAAACTAATGGGTTGAGTACATTTGACGCATTGGATGAAAAGATATTACCTGCCGATTTAGGTAAGTTAAGTAAGCTACAAAATACTTCCAAAGTAGAAGAACAAGGTAACATAATGTTAGCCATTGGTGAACAGGAAACAGCATCATGTTACATTGGTGAAGTTCAATTAGTAGGGGCAGCACAAAACGCATTTATAGCATCAGCACCAAACGTAATAGGTACGGTAAACGTATTAAAAGGTAGCTTTGGCACAAGGAATCCTGAAAGCGTAGTGGAATATCGTGGTAATGTTTATTGGCTTGACGTAAATAATGGCAGGGTTATACAATACAGTGCCAACGGGCTTTTCCCAATATCCAATTACAAAATGACAAGGTTTTGGAAGAATTGGTGTGAGCAGTTTTTGTCCATGACAGCAGCAGAAATAGATGTATTAGGGGGCAGACCATTTGTATTTACAGAGGTTGACCCGTTCCATGATGAATTACTTTTTTCAATACCCAAACTTTCAGATACCCCACCAAAAGGATTTATAGGTGATTATAGAGTAGAACCATTAACACCTGACCAACAAGCGTACATTATTTATCCGTTTGATATACTTGACTATCAGGGCAAGACAGTAGTATATGACCTAATATCAAATTCATGGCGTGGAAGTTATTCGTTTAACCCCGAAGGGTTTGCTGCGCTACAAAACCAATTACATTCATTTAAAGATGGACAGCAATGGTTACACAACCAATCCAATAACCAATGTAATTTCTATGATGTGCAGTACACAGCCCAAATAATGCCTGTATCTAATATGTTCCCTAATGTACCAAAATCCTACAACGCAACAGCAGTAGAATGTAATGTACAACCAACATACGTTTTACTATACACTGATTACCCATACATACAAGAAAGTGATTTAGTAGATACAGACTTTACAGGTAACGGAACTAACCCAATGGGATTAGAAGGAATATGGAACGCTACATTTTACAGGAACATTCTACAACCAACGGCAACAGGCTTCACTAATTCAAGTCGTTTAACAGGGGAAAGAATGAGAAGTACGGCTATGTGGTTTATGTACGAGTTCTCCCCCGTTGGCTCAAATGTGATTAATCTTAAATTTCTAAATATTTCGTTCACTCCATCTTTAGGGAATCAAAATGTATAAAGTGAATTATTTAAAAATGTATAAATTTGATTCGCATGAATGATGTTGCAGTAAATAACAAGATTGACGAGTTAGAAGCAGCACTTATTTCAGAGTGTGAACCAATAATTTGTCCTTTAAAGCATACATTTATACCGGGCTTTTATATAAGGGAAATCTTTATGCCAAAGGGAGTTGAAGGGAAGGTGAACTTAATAACATCAAGGGTTCATAATACCTTTCATCCATTTTTTGTTTTAAAAGGAAAGGTTGCTGTATATAGTGATAATGATGGAGAAATTGTAATAGAAGCCCCGTATAGTGGGATAACAACACCTGATACAAGGAGAGTTCTTAAAATTATTGAAGATACAGTATGGGTAACAGTTCATGCCACCGATATAGTTCCAAAAGATGATAGTGTAGAGGCTATTGAATATGCAGCCAACGAAGTAGCCGAACAAATATTAGCAAAGCATGAAAATCCATTATTGGGAGGTCATTTTGTAAATAACGAATTTATTCAAGACAATAAAAAAACAGAGATATGTCATACGTAGCAATAGCAGCAGCAGCAGCAGCAGCGATAGGTGGTGCAGTTGCGTCATCAGGTGGTTCGGGTGGTAGTTCCAAAAAAAGATATAGTGCCAAACACACTATGAAAACCTTAGATGCTATGGGTAATGTTGACCCTTTATATGAAGGTTCTCCATACGCTTTAAACAATTTAAGTACAGCACAACAATTATTAAATAGCCGTATGGCAGGGGCTAATTCAAGAGAACGTAACATACAAACGTCAGGGGCAAACGCAAGAGATGGTATAGGTAGGGTTACAACAGATAGTAGTCAAGCTGCCGCAATGATGGCAGCTACACAAGGTATGGAAGGGCAGCAATACAATGACTTAGCTATACAAGAAGGTCAAGATGCTATGATGAAGCAGCAAAATCTTATAAATGCCAATAAAGATATGACGGCAGAAGGGGATAAGATTTACGATAGCATTAAAAACAAATGGCAAGACCAAGTTAATATTGCTATGACTAACTATAAAATAAGAACTAAAAAAAGACAAGATACAGCAAGGGTTATAGGTGGTGCTTTTACAGGGTTAGGAAGTGTATTAGGTTCAGTTGGTGGTGGTAAAGGAGGTTAATATTTAATACAACAAAATAATGGGAAGACAGCCAGTTTTACAAGATTACGGGAACATACAAAATCCGGCAGGGGATATGTCTGTGGCATCAGATAATGCAAGGTTAGTTGAACAAAGAAGGCAGTTTAATTTACAAAATGAAAGACTAAAAGGTGCTGCCAAAGAAAAAGAAGGTAAAGATGCTACTGATTATATTACGGGATTAAAAGTTGACCATATAGGGGATAACACCATAGACCTTTATAATGATGAACAAGTAAAAGCAGTTCAGGATGAATTAATAGGCATGATGCAGAAAGGTGCAGGTATCAATGAAATAAAAATGGCAGCAATGCCTAAACTCCAAAAAATAGCACAAGGCTATACCATAGCCAAAAACGAATACGGCAAACTTACAGAAGGTATAAAGGAACTAAGTAAAGATAACCCCACAGGAGATATGGGGGCAGTTAGAAATATTGGTGGCAAGGTTCTTTTAAATACTATTTTTGAATTTGATGAAAATGGAAAAGTAAAAGGGTATAAAGACCCAAGCGTTATTGCTACCGATAAAAACTATCTTGAAAAAATAAACACAAATCAAAACCTACCAAAGTGGTATTCAGAAAGTGGAGATTTAGAAAAGGGTATTAAGGAATTGCCTTTAATGCCTGTAAATGAAGAAATCACTACTAAGGATAAGTTCGGTAATAAAATAAAGAAAGTTATTGTAGGTCATCAAAGCGTATTTGACGAACCAATTTTAAATGAAGATGGTAAAAAAGTAGGTATTAAGTTAAAATCAGAAACAGTTCCATTAGGTAGAAACGAGGATGGTAGTTTGAATCTTATTGAGGTAATGCCAAAAGAGCAATTTGAATTATCTATCAAAGGTGGTAAAGCAAGAAAAGATTTTGATTTAAGGTTTAATAAAGAGTTAGAACAAAATGGAATAGACCCTGACAGACTTGACCCAAGAGCAAGGGATATTTTGGAAAGGGAATATCAGCTTAAATTATTTAAGAGAACAAATATTCACGGTGGATTAGTTAGTGAAAAAGAAATCAATGAAGCTGCCCCTGCAAAAAATACAACCTATAATAACATAAGAGTAGGTGGCAATAAAGAAGTTACCATTAATGATGTATATGGAAGAATAGAAAATGCTACAAAAAAAGCGGATATAGTTTTTAATGGTTCAGATAAGAAAGGTACAAGAATGAACACATTGGATGCTGATGCTCAAAAAGTAATATTTGATTATGTTGGCGACCCTGAACTTGATGAAAGAAATTCATTTATAGTAAATGATAATGGGGCAATGAAAGTGTACAGGCTTGACGATACCCAACCAACCGCAAGTAATCCTAATGGAGTTCCTAATTTAGATGAAAAATTTGTCATTACCACATTACCAAGAGTAGGTACTAACATAAAAGTACAAGCCAATACTAAAGGGAAAGAAGCAGTGGTAAAACAAGGTGAAGCACCTAAAGTGGATAGTAAGCCAACAACAGGGTACACCAATGTACAAACACTTCAAGATTCAAAAGGTAAGTCAATACAAGCAGGTGTAAAAAATGGTAAGTGGTACGATATAAAAACAGGTAAACCAATAGAATAATGGTTGAAGAATTAGATAAAGAAACACAGGAAGACCCGATACCACCTTTGCCGAAAGGATTTAAGGTAGTAAAAAGTAGTGGAGGTAGCGACTTGCCACCTTTGCCACAAGGATATTCAGTAAAAAAAAAAGATTTAGCAAGTGGCGATATTGGTGGTACAGTTGGAAGTTCCAAAGCCCCATCAAGCGTATCTACTGACCCTTTACAAAATCAAAAGAGAGTATTTTCAGGACTTAATAAAGCCCCGATAAGCACAAGTACGCCATTTAGTACAGGTGAAGTACAGAAGTCAGAAGAAAAGAAACCTGACAATAGTATTTTTAATCCTGCCAATTCAGTTAAGCATGATATACGTGAACTTGATACACAAGAATTAAGGGAATATAACAAACGGTCTAATGCAGTTGAAACAAAGCCACAAGTTGAATTAATTGGACAAATTAAAGAAGAAAGAAAAGACCCTGCACAGCAGAAAAAACTTGCATTAGATTATATAGCAGATGATATGAAAGAATCTGCAACTTCTCCAATAGTTGACCAACATGGTTTGGATGTACCACAATACTTCAATTCAAGAAAAAAAGAAATAACTTCTGAAATAGAAAGTATTAATAATGAAACAGCAGGGTATAGAAATGCTTTAAGGTTAGGCGAAATAAAGCAACCTTCACCCGAAGCGGAAGCTAAAATAAAAAGAAAGGATGAACTTACTCAAAAGTTAAGTGAACTAAATAAGTACTCAAATATCTATAATCAGGAACGTGCAATTAGTGACGTTAATCCATCTTTAAGCCCTGATGAAAAAGTAATACAGATAGGTAGAAACCTAAGAAAAGTAAATGAACTTGACAAGGTTAAAAAAGAAGAAAGTGATATTTACAATGGTGTCCCTGTTGATAAGCCCGAAGTAAAAAGCATACGTGATTTTAATGATGAACTCGCAGGTATAAATGCTTTAAGAAGTAAAACTATTGAAGATTACAAGTCAGGTACTATACCCGAAGATGAAGCCAAAGCACAACTACAATTTCTTAAAGAAAAAGACAATACATTAGATGAAAAATATCCAGCAGCAGCTATTGAAAGCATACGTGGTTTATTAAGTGAAGATATAGCAAATTATAGAAAACAATCAAATGAAAACGCACCTAAAAATAGTGGGGGTAATTTAAGTTACTATTGGAATAATATTGTATCGGCAGCACCAAGTAAAGAAGAAATAAAATCATCTATTGATAGGGCAAGAAAAAGTGGTGCTAAAATTAGCCTTGACCAAGAAAATGAATTAATGAAAGACCCTGATAAATTTGCGTTGACTTCAATGTTAGGGCATTTGTATCATGGTTCAATAGTACAGGCAGACCAAGCTATATTTGGGATAGATGAAGAAAGACAAAAGGATTTTAGAGATGCTTCCGTTAATCAAATGGAACAACCAAGTGAACTACCTGCCATTAATGAAGATGGTAAAGTAAGGATGACTGCCAATGAAAAAGCAGGGCAAAAAAATCCTATGGGTTGGGGTACATTAAATAATGTAGCAGAAGTAGGTGGAACTATATTTAATTACATAGTAGCTAATAAAGGTATTGGGGCATTATCTGATGCTGTATTAGGTGGTGTGGCAGGGGCAGAGGTAGTAGGTTATGGTAAAGGACTGAAAGAAGTAACTAAACTTACAGAAGCACAAAAGAACTTAGCAAGTAATATAGGGTCATCTGTTTTATTGAATTATAGCCATAACAAAGAGTACGCAAAAACATTAACCGATAATGAAAGCGAACAAGATGCTTATGCAATGGCACGTTCATTAATTACAGGTTTAGCATTTTCTGAATTGAATCCAAATAAGATAATTTCGGGGGTATCAGCAAGTACAGAAAAGAATATAGCAGAAAAGTTTTTACAGCAGTATAAAGCAGGGAAAGGCGCATTAAATCCTGATGGTATGAAAAAGTGGTTTGCTGATGTGGTTATTAATACAGCAAAAGATTTAGGGCATAATGTAACCACAATTAAAGCAGACCAATTAGCAGGTATAGCATTAGATAGACTAACCAATAAAGAAGCGTTTCAGAATAGGGATGTTATGAATGAAATGGTTGGCAACTTACCTTCTGATGTATTAGCCCTTGTGCCATTTTCAGCCATTGCAGGGTACAAAAAAAGCAGTACTGACATAGGTATTAGGAACGCAGTTAAATTGGCTATATCTGACCCCACTAAGTTTGAAAGTGGCATGATGGATAAGGTGGCAAGTGGTGAAATTAAAAAAGAAGATGCAGAACAAAAGATAGGATACATTAAGGAATTAGTAAAAACAAGTGGTGGTGCTGATATGAAATCTGAAAGGGTTCAAGCATTACCTGAAAATGACCAATTTAAGTATGCCGTAAATCTTGCCAAAGAATCAAATCTTAAATCTAAATCTGAAAACATAACAGATAAAGTTCAACTTGACGAACATAAAAGAGATATTAATGAACTTACAGATGAAAGAAAAGCTATACTTAATGGTACACATGATGAATACCAATCCAATGTAGCACTATTTGACAGAGCCTACGAAAAAGGTACGCATAATCAAACACTTGATGCAGGTACTAAATCAGAAGGAGTAAAATACCTTTCTGAACAGGCTTTAACAGCCCCTAATAGTTTCAAAAACCAAACAGGTAGAGATACTGAATTAACCACAGACCTAATAGCACTTAACCCAAAAGAAGCTATTCGTGAAGAAATAAAAGGATGGGGGGATAAAATTAAGCCTGATGCCACACAAGCTGAAACAGAATCCATCCAAAAACATATTGACCTATTAGAAGCTGGACTTCAAAAGAAAAGCCCTAAAAAAGAAGAAACTCCTATTTCATTCCAAAAAACAGAAATGAAACGTAGGGATATTCAACCAATAGGAGATAATGTACCAACACCAACTGATCCTAAAATTGAGGAAAACAGAAAGTTAGATTTGGCTGAAATTGATAAAAAGATTTCTGAAATAGACCCAAATAGTGCAACTGCGGAAGTACAAAAGGCTAATTTAGAAAAGCAACGTGCTGAAATAAATGACTATTATGACAACTATGGGAAAGATAAAACTATACAACCTGTAGAAGACAAAAAAGTTGAAAATGATGGTGTGGTAGTTACGCCTCCTATTAATAACGGAGAATCTATACCTTTAAAAACAAAAGAAGAAATTGCAAATGAAAATGGGATAGTAGTTACACCGCCATTGAAAACTATTGAACCAATAAAATTAGTAAATGAAGAAACAGAAACTACCGAAAATATTGACAAAGAAACGGGAACGAGTGTTAACAATGAACCGCCTGATAAAACTGGCAACACAGCAGCAGAAGGAACAGAAGGTGAAGGCGATTGGACGCATATAAATAAAAAAGACATTACCGATGCGGAAGATTTAGCAAGTAAGCATCCATTTGGAGAATCTGAAACATGGAAAAGTAGCGTTAAGAAAGGACTTGCAAAATTAGCAAAGTTTGCTAAAAAGGGAGAATCATTATACGATGCTGCTAAAAATAAAGTTTCTGAATGGGCTGCAAAAGTTAAGCAGGAAATTTTAGACGATGGAAAATCTACTTTCAACCCAAGTGATGAAGAAATTGCACAGATGGCTTACCACCGTACAATGACTAATAAAAGGATTGCAGAACTTGAACCTGATTTAACTTCACCTATACAGGCAGTAAGAGATGCGGCAGAAATAGTATTAGGCGATTTGGAGGCTCAAAAAGAAATGGTGGACTATGTGCTTCATAATACAGCTACAACCGCAGGACGGGCTTTTAATATTCGTCAAATGGTAAGCAAGATTGATGCAGAAAATGGTTTGCAGGTAAAGCGTATGGATGTAATTCGTAAACAGAAAGGACAGCCATTATCTGAAAAACAGGAACAGGAATTAAGGGATATTCACGATGAAGAAGTTAAGAACCAAAAAGCCAAAGATGAATATGCTCAAAAGAAAGCGGAAAAAGATTTTGAAGAAGCGGTAAAGTTGGAAGTTGACCGAAGGATGAAGGCTAAAAAAGATAAAGCTGCTTCCGATAAAACAAATAAGCCACCAACTGAAAAAAGGGCTAAAATTGCCGATAAATTAAATGAGTGGGCTGATAAGTTTGAAAAATTTGGTAGGGCTGATTTGCCGGATGGTACAGTTAAAAATTCATTAGGGCCAGATGTTCAAAAAATGGTTTCCAATGCAATGCGTTTTGTTGCAGAAGGGGTACGTGATGGTAAAAACATACCTGAAATTTTAAAAGATGCTGTAAAGAAATTTGGGGAATCTGTTTTAGATCATATAAAGGGAGGGCTTCGTGATATAGGCATTACTGATAGGGAAATTGAAGGCGACAGGCAGTATGCTTTAAATGAGATAAAAAAACTTGCTGATAAGGAGAAATCCGATATGCTTACCAAGTCAGCAGTAGGAAAAGGATTGGTAAGAGAATTAGTAAACTCTCATATTGATAACGGGCTTACAGGTAAAGACGTATTTACCGAATTAAATAAAGACTTAAAAGAAATATTCCCTGAAATAACAGAGCAGCAAGTTAGGGATGCTTACTTAAAAGAAGGGGAATTTACGCTGGATAAAAAAGAAAATATCAACAAAGCAAAAGTTGATGCAAAAAATGAATTGCGTTCTATTGCCAAAAATGAAACTGACATTGCAGACCTTAAAGCTGAAAGAGATTTACGTAAACGTGAAAGGGAAGAAAGGCAAAAGACTAATTATGAAAATCAGCTAATCGCAGAGAAAAAAGGGTTGACTGATAAAAAAGCACTTACTGAAAAACAGGAGGCACGTCTTGTTGAATTAAATAAAGAACTTGACCGGATTAAGCAGCGCAAAGAAAAAGATGCAAAAGTTTCTAATCCAAAAGACTTGAACCGAAGCGACAAAGAGAAAGCAGTTTTGGATGAAATCAAAAAAGAAAAAGAGCAGTGGGCAAAAGAAAAGCAGGCGCAACGTGATTTAGAAGTTGCAGCAAAAAAAGCACAAACCGCCGCAAAGAATGAAGCAGAACGATTAAAAGCACTTACTGAAAAACGGGACAGATTACAAAGGGGGCAGCGTGACGCACCTGCAACCAACACACCTAAAGTTGAAAGTACTGCTATTGAACAAGTGAAAGCAGAAATAAAAGAAGCTGATAAAAAATTACGTGAAGCAGAATCGGAAGCGAATAGGATTAATAAAGAAATGCAGGCTAAAAAGGATAAGTTAGCAGAGCATGAAGCGAATATTAAGAGGGCTGAAAATGGGTTAGAATCTATTAAAACAAACAGAAAAAAATCAGACAGGCAAATTGATACTGACATAGCAGATGCCGAAACCAGATTAAAAAAAGAACTGAATAAGCAGGGGTTAAAATTAGAGAAAGGTAGCAAAGCAGAAAAGGAGCAAAAGCAGAAAGTTGCAGATAGCCATAATGAAAGGGTATATAAGGTAATTGAAAGCATTGATACAAAATTGCAGGATGCAACTTTGGCTACACCCGAAAAAGCGGCACTTGAAAACGCCAAGAAGATACTTGAAAAATCAAAGATTAATCCTGATTCTAAATTGGATATTTTTGATGCAGTTGATAAGGCTGAAAAGAACACAGAGCTTGCAAGAGCAGAATTAGCTAATAGTGATAAACTTTCAGATGTTAAACGTGAAATAGCAAATAGCCAAATTCAAATGGGTAGGGATAAACTGCAAACAGAGCAGGATATTCTATTGCAAAGGCATAAGGATAATTTACAGAAAAAAATTAATGAAAATGAAAGAAGGTTAGAAGCTGGCGAATATGTTGAAAAAGAACCTGCAAGATTAAAGACAAGTGATGCTGAATCAGTAAGGCTTGAAATTAAGGATAGGGAAACAAAAAATAAACTTAATGCAGTGGGAAAGGCTGCACAACGTGAAGCAATGACTAAAAGAGAAAAAGTTATTGACACCATACAATCGTTATATGTTATTGGATTAGTAGGTAGGCTATCAACACTTGCAAAGGTTGGTGTATCTGCATTAACTAAACAGCCATTAAATACTATTACATCTCAAACTTTTGGCAGGTTAGGTAGCCTTGTTTTTCCAAAAATAAACAACGCTTTACGTGGGGAAGGGAATGAAGGATGGAGAAAGGAAAAGAACCGTTACATGGCTCATTATGGAGCATTAGGTAAGGAAGGCATGGCTAAGTTAATAAGTAAAGGGAAAGAAAATGCACAAAAAGCAGATGAAGCGTACATTAATGCAAAAGATAAGTTGGAAGATATAGCCAACAAATATGGTAAAGATTCAAAGCAATACAAAGATTTTGAGAAAGGCGAATTTAAGAAAGCAGAAGATAAACAAAAGCAAGCATTATTAGATAATGTAACAAATTCTATTTATGAATGGATAGGCGGTAACGCATGGGGGGATGCAGCCGAAGTATTTTTACATTCATCGGCAAAACTTGAGCAGTTGTTAGGTAAAGGTGAAAAAGAAATGTGGGCAGATAAAACACGGAAAGAAAAAATAATGTTTGTATTAAGTACATCAGCAGCTACTCACGGTGTTCTTAAAAACTTTTCTGCAAGAGCTGAATTTGCTGCCAACTTTGTAGCAAGATTAGAAAATAAAATGAAGCAGGGTATTGATATTTCAAAAGCGGAAGAAATATTAAAAACTGTCAATGAATCGTACATAGCATTTCAGAGGGGTAAATATCAAGAAGATAATGCTATTACAGGTGGCTTTAAAGCTGGATTAGAAGGATTGCAAAGATGGGCAGAAAGGCATCCTGATTATAAGTATGCAGCAGATTTAATGGCAGGAGCATTGAAATTTAAAAATCCTATTGTAAGAACTCCTTTAAACATAGCAAGGGAAGCTATTGTAGAATATACCATTGGTGTGCCATTAGCTATTGCGAAATATAGAAACTCATTAAAAGATGCAAGGGTTGACGCAAAGCAATTTGATTTGGCAGGTCAGGAAATGAAAGACCACATGAAAAAATTCATGGATAATATACCTGCCGATAAAGCTGATTTTATTTACAGGGCGTTTAGAAAAGGTGGTTTTGGTTTGGGTGTTATGGCTTTAACTGCAATGGGGGGTATTCAATTTGGTGGTTTCTTTAACAGAGATGAAAAACGCAGAAAGAAGGGTGATGAATTAGGTATTAATGAAGTAGAAATAGGTGGTCAAAAATTAACACATTTACAAGCAAAAATATTTGAACATACATCAGCATTTTTCCCTGCATTACTTTGGAGTAATTATGATAGAGTAAGAGATGAAAACTTAAAAGCAGGTCATGGTGAATTAGGTGCTAATTTAGATGCGGTAATGAAAGATTTTCAAGGTATGATAGACCAGATACCTATTGGGAATGAAATGCAAAATCCATTACAAGGTGTACAAATTCCTTTAATCGGGCCATTCCTAACTGAATACGCAGAAGCAACAGATGTTGATGCAAATGGCGAACAAATAAAAAGAAAACCAAAAGGTAATCCACTTGAAAAAGTTTGGCAAAATATAGAAATGAAAATACCCGGACTTAGGCAGAATGTTCCTGTAAGTGGTAAAAGTAGTAACTGGACAGAAGAAGACTTGAAGAAACCTATTTTAAAAACATTCGCAGATAAAGGTGCAGCTAAACCTGACTATACTCCTTCTAAAATATCCATTAAATATGTAAATGGTAAGCCAACGCAACATTTGGATAGTCAAACACCCGAAATTCAAGGACTATACATAAAGAATCATCAGGCTAATTATGAATTAGAATTATCAAAGTTATCCAATGGGGCATATAAAGTTTACAAAAAACCTGATGGTTCAGTTCATATAAAAGGGGAAAATACAGATGAGAAGGGTTCTCAATACACGCAATTTAAAGACTTAACAGATGAACAAGTACAGTATTTAGAAGGGCAGCTTACACGCAGAGCCACAGTTAAAACAAAAAAAGCATTAAAATTAGAATTGGCTGATGATGAAAAAATAGATAACCAATGAAAGTAATCCAACAAGCAGCAATATGGAACAATGGTATAATATACAAAGGGAAAAGACATAAGGATATATTTATGGCACAACCAAAGCACATAAACATTCGTAAAGGGGGGATTGAAGGATTTGTAACCACATCAGGATTATTTTTAGACCGAAAAGAAGCAGCAAAATTAGCATACGAAATGGGGCAGATTTCAGAACCAGTTGAATCATTAAAAAGTGAACATTTATGGTAGATACAATCGAAAGTTTAAAGGAAAAACTACAGAAGTATGAGCAAAATGGTTCTGCTAAGTTGTTTTATGCTTTAAATCGTAAACAAAATGAAATGGCTGACCTATTGAATAGCATTAATTTAAAGGATATTGAAATACAGGATGCTAAAGACAAATCATTTGACAGAATGAAAGTTATTTGGAATGATGCTTCAAGTATAGCGGTGGCAGTAAAAGCACTTGGAGATGCAGCAGGGGTTACGGGGAATGAAGAAGTTGATATTAATAAAAAGCCGTTTGTTGAAACAATAGCAGATTCAAGGAAATGAGTAAAGTAATTGAAATATTTAATGCAAAGGTATCACTACCTGACGTACCTGAAAAGGTAGAAGATTGGGGGTATGCGGATAATCCAAAGATGCAATATTGGAGAAGGTTGCCATTGCCTAATTATTTTAATGAAGTGGAATATGATAAAGATGGCAATGCACTACTTAATTTCCAACAAAGAGAATATGCCTTAGAAGAAGTAAGAAGGTGCAAGGAAGGGTTTTGGTTTATGAATTGCGGCAAACCAACATTTATAACAGGGAAAAACTATTTCTATTTACAACATTGGAAATTAGAAGATGATATTTTCCCTGAATATCGTGACTTAGACAGAAGGTATTTTTTGTTTCTTAACCATTGGGAAAATACTTCATGGTGCTTGGGTGCGTTGATTGGTAAGAAAAGAAGGCAAGGTGCTACATCAGTAGCCACATCTAATATTGTTTACGAGTGTATATTTTTTAAGAATAGTTTTTGCGGTTTAACTTCTAAATCACAAGTAGATGCCAAATCAGCATTTACAAACATGATTTCTTTTGGGTATAGGCAATTACCTGTATTCTTAAAACCAAAGCAATTAAACAACAAGGATAGTGTAAGCGAATTGGTATTTGCACATAAGACAGTTGATATAAAAGGGGGGAAAGGTGGTGCATTAGATACAGATACAGGACACCGTAGTAAAGTTGATTATCGTGCGCCTTCATTAAATGCGTATGATTCCGGAAGGCTTTCACGCTGCTTGGTTGATGAAGGTTCTAAGTGGGCAAAAGAAGTACCATTCTCTACATTTATTTCCATTGTAAGTAAAACATTAGTAAAGGGTGCTAAGAGAGTAGGGTTTTTAGAATGTCCATCCACAACAAATGCCATGACTAACGGGGGCGAAGAATTTAAAATAGTTTGGGATAATGCTAACCAATTAAAATTTACAGATAGGACACCAAATAGGCTTGTAAAGTATTTTACACCTGCATACGATGGGTATTATGGATTTATTGGTAGGTATGGTGAAAGTATAATTGATGAACCAACAGAAGAACAGTATGCTTATTTAGTAGAGAACTTTGTAGGGGCAGGGGATTTATCTGAATCAGATATAAGGTTAGGGGCAAGGGAATATTTGTTACAAAGAAGAATACCATTAGAGGGTGCGCAATTGGAAGAAGAAATAAGGATGAACCCTTTTGATGAGAAAGAAATGTTCCAATTAGCAAATGTTAATTGCTTATATGACCAAATAAAACTTAATGACCAATACGATTGGCTTAATTACAACGAAGGAGTTATAGAGAGGGGTAATTTAGTTTGGGAAAATGGGCATGAGTACTATCAAGAAATTAAGTACGACAATGGAGAAATAGATATTAAGTTAAGTAAACTGATGTGGGTAGCTAACCCTAACGGGAAATACGAAAAGGTTGTAGGATGGATGCCAAAAGAAGCTAATAATGTGTACCAAAAAAATGGGTACTTCATGCCTAACGGTAACTATGCCATAAGGATTGGATGTGATCCATTTAAGTACGATAAAACAAAGGATAGCAGAAAGTCATCTTGTGCAACATACGTTTACCAAATGGAAGATTTAATGAGTGCCGACAACCCGTACAATGATATGTTTGTTATGCGGTATTCAGATAGACCACCAACAACAGATATACAATACGAACAAGTTTTAAAAATGGCTTGGTTTTGCGGGTGTCAAGTATTAATAGAAAGAAATATTGGGGAAAGTCCTAAGAAATATTTTCAATCTAAGAAATGTGCAGGATTTCTTATGTGGTTACAAAACGAAGTTGAATTTGGTATTTACACAGATGGGAAAGGTAATGCAGTCCAAATGATTTGCGATTACACAGAAGCATATATAGAAAAGAATATAAACAAGGTTTATTTTAAGGAATTGATAGGCAGCAATTCAGGGTGGCTTGGGTTTGAAGTAGGGGATACCCAAAAGTATGATGATGCCATGAGTAGTGGGTTTGCCCTTATAGCGGCAAAAGTAAAAAGGTACGCTATGCCAACTGAAGAAAAAAGAAGTATTGAATCAATCATGCCTTACAGAAAGGCGATATAAAAATAAAGTAACATGAAATACCAATCATTAGGCAATGGCAGCAGTTATCCTTA
>JAULBV010205931.1:0-16898 GCA_032358295.1 Pterothamnion heteromorphum | reverse complement strand
CTCCTTGTCCGCCTCCGGGCGGAAGGACAGAGAGCAGAGACGACACCCCCACACCACTCGCACACTACTTTCTACAATCCCTCCCAGTACTGGGAGGGATCAGGTAGAGATATACGTTTGGGTATAAAAAGAATCGTGTTCAACAGGACTTCAACAGGACGCTGTAATGAGGTGGTGGGGGAGATGTATTGTCACGATATTGCAGGTCATTGCCGATGCCGCGAGCGCAGGCGCGCGGCAACCACCAATGCGGTTGACGCATAAAAACAAAGGAATCCATGTGCAGCGCGAGTTACAGGTACATACCGGTAGGTTCTTGGTTGATGCTTTTGTGCTCTGTATGCGGAACCGAAAACAGGAAAAGTACTGAGTGATAGAAGTACATTCGCCGCGATGTTCCACGCGGTTCCACTCGTTCCGGGGGTGTGCGTCGAGATCGGCGCACATATATTTTAAGAATGATTTATGGAATACAAATATCTCCGGGCGGATTGCACCCCCACGAACAGGAATCATGCTATATCAAAGTTTTGTGCCAGTACAGCTTCAAGGTTCAATATTAAAATAGTTGAAATTGAAAGGAGCAACTTGAAAGGAGACAAGTCGGCCACTTTCAACTCCTATAGTACTTATAGTGCATACAAACGACGTTTAATGTGTAAAGCAATAGGTTTTGGCATCGCCCGTTCTGCGTTCTCCACACAAAGCGGTTGCCCGTGCTTACTCCTCGAATTCCACAGCGTGGAATCCACGCACGGTGCGTGGTAGTCGTTGCTCGGCGAGGCACACGCACAGCGTACCTCAGTGCGTGCGCTACGGACATAGATTCCACGCTCTTCCGTGTGGGGCAACTAAAAGTCGTTGGCGGCGGAACGCACCGGGTTCCGATAGTCCCGGGTTCCGCCGCACAGGACGTTGCGCGCCCGGCGAAGAACTTTATATATAAATATATAATGTTACGTTTTGAAATCAGTACAGTACTACATGGCGGGGCGCGTGCGCGCACGGTACAGTGTGCTGGCTCAGTGCTGACTCAGTGCTCAGTGGTTGGTGTCGGTGTCCTGTCCATATTACTACGTGAAGTTCTGGTGTGCTTCCACGACCTTCATGCTGAGCGCAGCCCCTCCCTGCTGTGGGTCTCGAGAGCCGCCCTCTGTGTGGTCAGTACGAAATACAGAGGGCGTGCCGTCCTCTGTATGGCCATACGAAACATGCAGCGCGCGCGGGCTGGTCGGCACCGAGTCGGTCGGACCTCAGTGGCGTATTGACTGCTTCATTTAATACGAAAATCCACAAAGATGCTACCACTGACATTGATGCAGTCTTTCGCGTGGTTGGCTGGTTACCCAGCCAGCCTCTCCACCCAATTGGGAGGAGAGGTAGTCACTACCGGCGCGGGGAGAAACTTCTCGCACCCTGGGGGTTGTAATACACCACGTCCCTTTGTCGTTACAATGGATGCGCGGCAGCTGGAAGTGCTCTCACAGAGTCCGAGCTGGGCGTTGTTGGAAGGTGACTTTCACGGTCACTGGGCATTTCCCACTGGGTCACCGGCCGCTATATTAGTACTGCACAGAACCCGGTGCGAATAAACGGGCCACACCACTCCGCAGCACCACGAAGCCGTAGTGGTAGTTCCATTCGGCGGGGTGGACGTGAACGGGAGGAATCTTCATTGGCGCGCACGGATGTTCTGTTCGTCGGACAAGGGTGATCACGCTTCTCAAGCAGAGCTCCGGGCAATGCCCAGAGCGTGTTGTCACCGAGTGGCGGCAGCCGCGCAGGCCGGACACAGGCAGGAACCTCAGCACGGGAGGCGAGGCGCGTACTGACAGGAGGCAGGCGCCATGGATCATTTATTGATACTGTACGTGCACATTGCTGTGCAGCAGATTTACTTTGCAGATGTACTTCGCAGATTTACTGTAGCCACCTCCCTCCTCTCGCACCTGTGTATCCCTCACCGTACGTAAGATATTGTACGTCGCGCATCAGACGTTCGAGTAATTCGCGCACGCGAATACCTTGTCTCGCGCTCTGGGGCCAGTCCTGTTTCTCAACCCAGGGAAGAAGGTTTGGAACGTCCGTCAGGTCTTCCGGGTTCAGCTTCAGCCCCATGGGACGGGTGCTCCGAAGCTGACTGCGGTGCGTGTGACGCAGCGCTCCCTTCGTCCTCCTCGTCACGCAGCTGAACATCTCGGAACCTTCTCTCGGCCTTATACCCGCCACTTCCGCCCGCCCGATTCCGGTGACGTAGAACGAATCCGGCAGTTGTTCTTTGAACACGACGCGCACGCGTAGGTCTCGCTCGGCGTGTACAGCGTCTCGCATGCGGTTGAACACCTCCGGTGTCCCTACACCGGGGATGACTGGGTAGAACGCGAGAGCTCGCTCCATTGCACTTATTGCTGCGATGTCTATAACAAATAGACGTCTCCCCTCGACAGCTTCGTTCCACCACGTCACTATTACGAGTTCCATGTACTCGAACCGAAGGACGTCATCCAGAAACTGCGCAGTTTCGTCGTTGGGAGGATTCTTCAAGGCGTGGTGGAAGTAGTACACGCAGGGTGGTTGAGGGACGGGTAGCGCAGGGGGGATACGCAACTGGCGCATCCACTCTGGCTCAGAAGGATAGATCTGAGCAAGTTGGGAGAGCTCCCACGAAGTCGTCTCCAGTGCGTCTTCTGGCACGAGCAACCCCGTAGAAATGCGCTTAAAGGTTTCCATGAAGTACGCCGGCCGTTTGGAGAAAGCAGATTTGAACCCATTGTTCCGAATCTTGAAGATCGGCAGCTGAGACATGTCGGGGATTCTCGTCGTACGTAGTATGACGCTTTGCATCTGGTCAACATACCACACCTCCCAGGCATCGCGGCAGAAGGTCCTTGAGCATGCCACTGACGGAGGAACCTCCCATAACATGCGGGACTGACAAAACAGGGACCACAGATCCCTGGCGCCTGCTTCGTCCCGTTCCTGTTCTTTGCGGTAAGCAGCCATGTCCGGCCTTACCGGTACAGTACGTTGAAGGACGTAGTGGATGAAGCTGGGGTTCGAAACTGGTACTGTCTGCCACTCGTGGGCCCCGGTGAGTTGATCGAAAGCAAGGCAGGTGGTTCCGTTGAGATGTGTACCTGGAGCGGAGGACGGTCGGGTTCGATAAGGGCAGAGTTCCTCAGCCTGTATCCCAGCGCTGGGCATAGAAAAACTGGGCCCAACCCTCCCGTCCTGTGGACGAAGTGAGACCGTGCCGGTGTTGCCCTCCAACAAGCCGAGACGAGCGGCCATATCAACATTGAACGACGGACCGTCCGTTGCTTGTTCCTGAACCCAGACTGGGCGAGCACCAGTCGGTAGTGCGCTTGGCTTCGGGAGAGAGGCACCAGTCGGTACTGAGCTCGAAGTTGGGAGAGGGGTCCGTGGACCTGTGCCAGTACCCTGCGGGGTACATGCGCGCGCATTGTCCAGTTCCGCTGCCGTCCTGGAATGGAGTGCTGTGGAGAGCGTACCACTGCGACCCGCACCAGAGACTCGGACAGCGGGTCCCTCTGCTGTTGGAGTCCACAAAGAGGTTTCTTGTCGCTTGCGGACATCCGCAGCATACGCGAGTCCCGGTGCAGTTCGTGGCCCGCGGACTTCAGCAGCTTGCGAAGGGTTGCCTTCTGAGCCGTCCGGCTGACAGGTACCAGCTGTGGACGCAGCTTGGTCACTTGCGGGATTTCTCATGGTGCTGGCAGTAGCGGTGGGTCCGTTCGCAGGACTGCGGGAGACCATGTTTGCCGTTGCGGCGGGGTTGTGCGTACAAACTGGGCTGTGCGTGGTCGGCGGCAGCGCTGGGATAGCCTGCGTTGACGCAAGCGGCCTCTGGTCAGCTGAGGCGGCCGCTTCTTTGGTATTCGTCGGTATCTTCGTCCTTGACGTCCTTCTACGAGAGGGAGCGAACACAGACCCGTCCGACCATCGAGGAACATCTGTACGCACAGGCACGTCACCTTGATATGGTCCGTGTTCACGGACAGCAGATGCGTTACGGGTGGACTGCCCGACAGGTGCGGTGCAAGTGGGGACAGAAGGCAGAGAAGAGATTCCATCAGGCGTAGTGCAGCCAAGATCTGTGGGATTGCACAGAGCAGTTGCACTACTCGGAGTACTCGCGATGGGGCCGGAGTTGGGGCGGCGGGCGGCAGTCGAGGTGGGCAACCCGCGTTGCCCAAGTTGAGAGGACAGAGGGCCCGTGAGCGTTCTGCCGACGGTATTGTCGGCCAGGGTGCTTGGTCGATGATCCGAGGATGCCGCGCAGGTCCCTGTGCTACGTGGAGTCTGTGGTCGCTGTACAGCAGTTGGGGTGCGGGGTTTAGCCGATGTGGCAGCAGTTGGGGCGCGGGGCGTGGCCATCGTGGTGGCGGCAGTTGGAGTGCTTGGTGTTGGCCTCGACCGCGTGGAAGACGGAGCGCGCGCGGGAGCGGACTTAGGTTCGGTCGATTCCTTGTGGAGTGCGTCGAGCTTCCTCGGTGAAGGAGCAGTGGCAGTGTGTTTCACGCGTTTTGGAGAGTTGCGCTGCGTCGTACGACACGCTTTCTTCCGCGCCGCAACGGCTGCGGGATCCCCAGCCATGGACGCTGTGCCCGGAGCTTGACAGAGGGCGCGTTTTTTGCCGGTAACAAATGTGTCGGCACGAGCAGTGCTGCTCGTTAGACTTGTCTTCACCGAGGTAGTACGCATGCGGGTTCCCGCAACCTCTTCCAGTTTCTTTGGAGCGGTAATGATGTTGGCGGATTGAGCATTGACTGCGGCTGGCACTGGCTCTTGTACAGACATTCGTACCGGTCGCCTTGGGTGCCTTGGGTTTCTCGTGGCGGAGCGGCTCTGCCCTCTGACTTCTCCTGTCGTTGTTTTCACGACGACGTCGTCGTCATCCGAGATCTCGATAACTTCTATAGTCGAATAACACCGTGCTTGCTGACTAGCCGCCGCCATCATTTCTCGCTTGATGTGTCTCGGAGGCGACGAAGACGAACCCTGAGTTCGTGCGGACGCCTTCTTCTGTGAGCCCTGGGTCGCTACAGACGACTTCATGTGTGCGCCAGTACTTCCGTTCCGATTCTGGGTCGCAACATTGTCGCGCTGTACAGCGCTCTTGTCACGAGCGGTCTTGCCTCCACGTCGCTTACGCGGTGCTTTTCCAGTTTTCTTCTCCTTCCTCGCCAATGGAGCCGGTTCCTCATCTTCGACTTGATCTTGACGGACGGGCGTGGGTACGGCTTGCTTCCGCATACTCTGCCAGCGCGCTAACGTCTTCCGCCCAATCTGTCCGGGTTGCGGTCCGTACGTCGTCGTATCATCTTCACCGGATGAATACTCCGACGGCGATGACGAAGACAACTCGTCTCGCGCTGCAACCCGGTGCCGGGTCGCTCGAGTCTTCGTCCTTCGTGGAGATATGCGGCGCTTCTTCGTCATGGGTTGACGACCAAGGGGTGTGGAGCGAGGCGAAGGTTTCCTGGTACTGGTTGTCGGGCAGCCGAGTATTCGGATGGAAGACAGGCGCGTACGAGGATACTTTGGAGGGGATTAGACGTGCGTGCAGAATTGGATGGGGTTGGGAGTGGAGTTGGGAGTAGCTTTGACGTGCGTGGAGAACGGGTGTAGGTGGGAGTGGAGGGATGCGAGGTATGGGAACGCGATGGCATGCACCGAGAATTGGACGTGGGCGGTATTGGTGTCTGGCGGCGGCGCTACAAGGGATACGAAACGCCTAGTACTGTCCGGCCGCAGCGTCTGTAAGTTTTTCAAATATATTGGTCCCACAGTTATTCTATAATCTGTATAACGATTTCGATTCCCAGTACAGTCCCCAAAGGCCACGCATTTCTTATAAGAATATACTGTATACAGTACGCCACATTGTGATGGAGGGGGTAATTGCTCATTTTCTTCTGAGGACTCCGGTGTACTCTCCCGAGATGCAAATCTCAGAACCCTGACTTGCACATAATTGAAACAGCTCACCGGGCCGGGTGTACTTTACAGGAATCAATGTCATTTTGCGTGGAAGTTACTGCGCTCGACTTGCGTATCCATCACATGAAACGTACATTCCAGGTAAATTTCCACTTAAATGCAATGATATTGGTACGAGTAATGTAGTAGAAAACTTTATATCCCGTAGCGGAGTTATATTGCATAAAGCATGTCTCTGTGCAGTAGAACACTTCTTAAACAACATCAACACACCGGTCGTGGGCCGAATCGTAAATGACCGAAGTGTTTTACGTTAGCCTCGACAAGTTTCTCAAACCACGAGCTTCACTGTGCGTTCCTCTCTTCAACGACGTACTTCAAGCACATTGCATATAGTATATGTAGACAACAGCCGCCGACGTCTCTACGTTTATGTTGACCATCTTCTGTTCCATCCCCGGCCTGTGTCGATGGACCTAACCGCCGTTTGCCCAACCGCGAGAACGCCATAACACCTGCCTCCACCCGTCGGGTAGGTGCAACCGCGCAAGCGGGTATGACCATTTTATTCTTGGGTCTCAGGTAGAGGTCATGGGATGAGACATAGTAATGGTGCGCTACATGCATACAGTAGAGGCCTCCGACTGCGCAACAGGCGGAATCCATTATTCCTCTCGGTCTGGACATCGGCACGGGGCAGTTCGCCTCACTCGTCAGGTCGTTCATAAACGGATTGTTATGACTGGCAGATGAACGCCTTAACACGATACAAACGAATTCACCCTCAGCTCTGTCGTGCTGAATCGCCGGTCGTGTGAACCAGTGATGCTTTTAAAGCTACCATAAAGAGCTTATCTCTAGATTGATGTAGAACGCATTGTATATAGAGTTCTCTATACTTCAAATTGCCGAGCGCTCGTTGGAGCAGTCCTGGGTGCCGTCACTGACGTTTCAAGCTCAGTCCTTCCCCACCGACCGTCTACCTGAAGAACGTTCTGGCGAAAGGAATGCTACCCGATGTACCCCGTGCCCGGAATCAAAAATTTAGTAAACATTTCATCCACATTGGTCATAAATCATGAAAGTTTTCAAAAGTTGGATGGTTGTGCATGCAATGTGGTGGCTTCTGATTGGTAAATAGAACAATTTCCGGCGTAAATAGCCCATTTCCACCCGCTTTCGGGCCAGATGCGAGGGAAATGTTTTTTACGCCTATTCTGTGCAGATCTGGGCAGAAATGGAATTTATTCCTCCCACCCCCGCGCAACGCAGACGAGCCACGCATTCGGGTTGCGCACCACTAACCGCCGTCCATTCCGGTGCGTCACCTGGTTAACAAGACATCTCCACCGCCTGTGGCGTATGCCTCGACCAACTTCTGGGACTCTACCGCAACTTTCCGGCCGCGCGTTCTTTCTCCTCGCGCACGCGCGTATGCACCGCGGCGAGCTGGTGCGTCGACGCGTTGCGCGCGCGCGCGCCCAGATGCGAGGTAGTGGCCTCGTCGATGACATCGCGCTCCGCACGGACGACGCGCCCAATGCGTCGAGACGGGCACCCCAGTACCCGCGCCGTGCACCGAAGCAGGCGCGCAAGTTCCCTTGATGGACAGGACCGGCCAGTCCGCAGCGATGGCGGCAAAGCCCGGCGCAGTACCGGTTCCGCAGGCACGACGACGGCGAGCGCACATGGAAGACTGCGAGCGGGGGTGGCGCGGTGCCTAGTCCTATTAGGCGGGGCGCAGGGGCCCAGCGATAGCCGCTGTCGCTGCGATGAACCGCGGCAGCGGCAAAGAGACGGATGAACTGCGAAGCGCCAGACTGGTGCGACGACACGCGCAGGACAGACGGCCCGGGCGAAAACCCACTCACAGCCGCGCAGCCCGAACTGTGAGACGGGTCAGTACGATAGGGAGAGGTGGCACGGGCACACGGCAGTGAGCGCGATCGGCGCGCAGACGTAGCGGCGCAACGCGCAGCCAGAGCGGCGCTGCGCGACCAGTGCGACGGGCGCGGCACCAGACAGAGTGCTTGTGGGGGTGTTACCGCTGGGGGAGGCTGTACTCGGGCACAACGACCCGGGGCGGCGACTAGGAACGGCACCGACTCGTCGACACGCGCGAGACGGCGGGCGCGGGCGGCGTGCAGCGCAGCAGAGGCTCAGCCGCAAACGGCAAGACCACCCGACGGAAGATTGATGTGGCTGGATTGGGTTGGGTTGGGCAGTGCGCTCGGCCCGCAGGATTTCATGGGCAAGATCAAGGGCGGCGCGCAACCGCCGGGGCGCGACATTTGTCGCGGTGGACACGGGCGGGCTCGCAGTGGGCAGGTTGTCATGGGCGCGACGACGGGCGGTGCGCAGGGGCGGCGGTTGACTCGGGCGTGGCGCAGGCGCGCGACGCTGCACTGCGGCCGCGCGCCTCACTTGACGAGGACGCGGACTTGACGAGCACGCCCGGCGCCGGCGGGAGGGAAGCGCGAATTGCAAGTCGTGACAATCACGCGCGGCACGGGCGAGAGCACGATACTTGATGAGGACAGGTTGGGCGCCCGCGTTGGCGGAGACACTAGGAAGGCGCCCGCGAGGCAGGGGCGCAGTGGGCGGCGGGCTAGCCGGGGGCGCTCTGGCGACGCACAAGGAGGGCCCCGTTGGGCAGCACACAAGCTGGGGCCGCGGAGGAGGCGGGGGGCGGGGGCGGCCGCAACGAGCCAAAAAGCCCCATGGCGATGAAGCCGCTCGGAACGACGATGGCTTGAGCGCACCGGCCGCGAAACGCGACACGTGGAGGTGGCTGACCGTCTCCACCGTGAAAAGGAGAAAAGTACGCGTGCGGCGCGCGACGATCGCCATGCGCTTTAGGCCATCATGCACCAGGTCAAGTGTAAGAGCCGTGCAGCCCAGGCATGGATGGGTAATCTCGCCGGAGCGTTTTGCGCGATGTTGTTTTGATGTTATTTTTACTTTTTAATTTCCTGGCCACATTTTAATTTGCGCTGCACCGCCCTTCCACCCGCCGGCGCTCACTGAGGCACGGGAGGCCACGTACCGTACACGTATTGCTTTTTAAATTTAATTATAATATCCCGGCCCGGAAGGGGCGCCGGTGATTGGTGCCAACCAAATTGGTAGGCAAAAATGTCCGCCGAGTAAGGGCTGTGTGTGCCTGGCAGGAATGATATTCATCTAGTACTTTTACACCACTGTGGGGTAAGCATCACACAAATCCGCCACCATTCTCAAGGGTTATTCTCACTATCACAAGTAACTATTGACTTACCGAAAGATACGCTCTAATTAATCTCGAATTGTCGCCACAAGGACACGGTGCATTCCGGTTATCCCGCATTTCATTACTGCCTTATTAATGTACGGCAATGGCGTACGCCAGGGATGGGCGAGTGCTTTGTAGATACCTCCCAACGTGGGCACTACCTTTCGTATATGCAAATCTGCATCGACCTAATAGGTCGATTTAACACACCGAGTGCTGGCAGCACTCCGCTGTGTGCGTACAATTCTTTGAAAATACAGTCGAAAAGGCGACGGTTCGTGTGGTTGGTATATCCCCGCGCGAATGGGAAAAACGCGGCCGTCAAACGCCAAAAAGGATTGCGTTTCATATGCGTGCACACGTATGGGCCAGTACTGGGCCCTACTTTTTACTCGGGCAACAGTGCGGGTGCCACGTTCGTGACGTCGCTCGATGATATTTATTACTGCACCCGGGGGGTGTTCATTGGGCCGGCGGCCGGCCCGATGAACATCCCAGACTTGTACGGATACATTGTATGTGACGCTGTCCGCACCGCTGCGAAAAGTTGCGTAAAGTTTCCCAGGGGTACGTCCCTAAATACCGCTCGTATGCATATGATTTACAAAACATCATACATCGCCAAGTTTTAATTTTTTAAAAGGACGGCCCGACCACGCAGAATGTGACCGCCCGCGTTCCGCGCGTTTTTTCCGCGCGTTTTTTTAATTCTATCCGAAGTTCGGAAGTTCGGATTCCGAACAGTATCCACGCTGGGATATCCGCGGATACGCATGCCACATTGCCGTCCAGACCTGGTCGGGCCCCGTGCACTGTCCCAGGCGAAGTCGCCCAGCACTACCCATACCCTCCTGCACTCGACTTGCATCCTCTCCCCCATCACATCCCGTATCGATTCCCCTCCTTCCTCCCTTGACCAATGAGTCATCCCAACACCATCCAGACCCGATCGGGTCCGTGCCCCGACGAAGGAAATTGCGAAAGGCGTGCGCACGCTCCAAGCACAAAACTTGTCACCCCTAACGATGACGCTGAGTTGAAGAGCACACGAAGGAGCAAGAAACGACCGCGACGGAGCTGGACGCACCTTCTTCCGAACAAAATGTACATGGTGGACATGTTTCGCCGCGCGCGCGCGCATTCTGCGAGCAATGGAGGTGATCCTGTCGTGGAAGAAGATCATGTCACCATCCGAAACGCTGTTCCCGTCCGGGAAGGGGCGTATTCCCCCGAGGCTCGGGTGCCTGCCATTCCTGTCATACAAGGTACCTCGCCATCACGACCGTCCCGAACGCATGTAGAAGATCAAGGCCTGTTTCATCTGGATACCACCCAAGGATCAGAAGACAATGAGTACGCCTCTGACTCCGCTGATTCTCTCACCGATGCACCGATTGTTGCAGAACAAGAGGTTCCTTCCACTTGCGAAGAGGAGGTTTCTGCGCACGGAAGACTCATCATTGCCCGCCGCACGCTCATGCGAGCGAAAGATGTCATCTTGTCTTGGAGAAACATTCTTGCCGTCATAGCACTATGCGGCCCAGTGAAAATGACAATCGACGCGTACGATCTGTTGCGTGCTGTGGTACGTTCTGTGCCCGGAGCTGGGTACCTTCCGCACTACACTACCGTCCGCAGGGTTATCCTTCCATACCTACTTCAGACGTGCTTTCCCGCAAGCCATGAGTCGTCCTTCACAGTGTCCCCGATCTGGAACCAGACGAATCCCGCTCACCAAGAACGTGCCCACACGGTACAGATGCCACAAAACCCGGGAGAGGACTCTCGAAAGGCACTGGTCATATATCCGACGGAATGGGCTAAGATTGACGTTGGTCACTATCCCATGTACGACATGATAGCCAAGGACATGTCGAAGCCGTCGAGGAACCTCGGACCTACCATGGACGAGACCGCAATGGTTCAGAATCGCGCAGCAGTTGTGGGAGCACAGGCGTCAATGTGGGACATCAGTGCTGATAACATGACCCCTATTCGTATCGGGGAATGCGTGAGACTATCGTGCAAAGGAGCTTGGGACAAGCTCGTTTCAAGTACCATCCACCCTTCACACATCGGTTTGAAGGCGGACATCTCCCGCGGCGACAGAAACGCACTGATGTGCGAAGTCACATGTCGGATCGGCCCCGCGTGGTGTGCAAGATCCACTCGAACGTGCTGTGATGCGCCCATGTCTAGTTTTCTTGAGGATGAACGGGCAATCATGGAGCTGACCTGTGCATGCGACAAGCATGGAAGTCATGTGCACACAGACCGGGACGGGACCAGAACATGGAACAGGTTAATCGCGCCAGGCGATCTCTGCACAGCAATACGAGGGGAGCAAACCGATCATGTGCATGATGGTTGCGTTGTTCTAATCGTTTCCAAGTTCAGAACATTGACTGAACGGAGTACTCGGCACCGCCTTATTCTGTGCAGAATTCGCACGGGGAACAGTGACGTCCACCCCATAGCCCACCTTGGAGGTATGCCCATTGCGTCCTGGAGGACATGTCCCGTGGAGACCTCCACTTCCCGCTTCCGATCCGGCGTACCTTGCAGGGAGGAGAAGAATTCAGGTACACTTATGGATGGCACGCCCTTCCTGGTATACAGAGTTGTTCTGTACTGCGATGATTTCGTACCTCGATCCGTTCAGCTTCCTCATGGCTCCGTTGGTGGGTTCTACATGGTACCCGTGTCCTTCCCGGCGTTTATAAGGAAAAGTGCGTCATCCGTGCGTACGATTTCACTTACACCACCGGGAGTGAAAACGGAAGAGGTCCTTCGCTTCATTGTACAAGACATCGTCCAAGGTACTGTCGAAGGTGTGGAAACTTACGATGCAAGCGGCAGAAGGGTGAAAGTCTTCCTGGATACCGTGGGATTCGTGGCGGACTACCCCGCCCAGACCGCTGCACTGAACTTGAGGGGCCATAACGCACTGGCGCCCTGCACGCATTGCAACTTCATCAAGGACAACAGCTCTGCATGTGCGCACGGCTACACAACCGACATGCACTCACGCAGCCCTGCGTTTGCACGTACTGGGATTAGGAACGCTTCAGTGCGGGAAGCCGGAATGGATGAAGCATCACTTCAGAAGCTGGGCATGCGGTCGTTGAGGCCTCACGCTCCTCATTCTCCGTTGGATCTCCTGCAACATGAACTGGAGAAGAGAAGGCATGAAATCCCGGTGCGTTCCGATGGTACACCAGTCGTGACCGGAATTTTCGATGCAAACCAGTCATGCATTGTCGCACCCGATCATCTGCTCACAGGAATCGCAAAGAACGCCCTGGACTTCGCGTTCCGTCAACTGGAGTGCGATCCCGTTCGTGAAATGGTAGAAGGAGAGATATGTGCATATCTGCGGAGTAACGGTTTCCCGGTTCAGAAAGAGCTGTACAACCTTCGACAGAAGAAGATGCATGCCATGAGCATGACACAAGTATACGCCGTGCTACTTTGTGCAGGTGCAATCATGAGCACACATCTTTGGGGCCCCCCAAAAACTGGCGTCCGTTTGCTGCAGAGATTGACGAGGCTAGTCGGTCTAACGTATTGGTGGCCGCACCGAAATGTGGATGGAATGCAAGCTGAGGAGTACGTCGACATGGAATCCGGTAAGTACTACGCAGACATGCGCCGGCAAGCAGTGACGTACATTTCTGAGGTGAACCGTATTTGTCAAACGTGCCCAGAAGGAAAGGTTCTCGACAAACCCAACCTGCACAGGTTCCTCGAGCTGTACACTAATACGATACCGGCGTATGGGCATGCAATGAATGTAAGTGAACTCCCTTTCGAAGGCGCACACCAACCTCTGAAGCGTTGTTTGCAGCGGTGCACTCTTGAAGATGCGCATATTGGTGCTGTGCAGCACGTCTTGGAGAGTAACTGGGAAGGTCGCCTCGCACTGGCACATGCGTTCTCAAGTGCGTCGGACGCGACAGATTCGGAGAAGGGCAAGTCTGCATGGAGACGTGCTTTACTTGGTGAAGCAGATGTCATTCTTCAACGAGATGCTGTGCACAGTACATCTAAGGATATGTTGTGCAGTGCTGCAATGTCCCCTGTACTCCTACAAGAACTTTCGAGAAGAAGCAGAGTCAGTCAGGCGTGGATGCCGTCGACGAGACGATGGGAAGGACTCCCATACTCGCAGGACGCCATTACCGGTCATCCGGAGCGTGTACAAGATGCTCGAAGGCGATTCGAAGATCATGTCAATACTCAACTTGCTTGCGGTGCTTTGCAGTACTTCAAGAGTGTTCGTCTCACCCATGTACAAGGTGGTTTCGGAACGCGCCGTGTACACGGCTGGGATGTTGTGCGCAGCGGGTGTGTTGTTCAATGCCTAGTCAGAGCTGACGATGTTGCTTCCGATGTACTCATAAGGCAAGGAGATGGGGTGGACAGTGTCATGAACACGTTTGCTGTTGCCTCTGTCATGGGCATGGGACATGAAGCCTGGGCTGTTGTGTGTGAGATGTCTCCAATGGATGATGGGACATACAAGGCCTTCAATATTGCAGATGCTCCTCTGCGCGTTCTAAGGATGTCTCCCATGGTTCGTCGTGCAGCATGTTTCCATTGCTGTGATCCGGAGATTTGTACATTGTCTACTAATCCTCCCGTGGTCAAGCATGGTGGGTTATTGCTTACGGGAGGGGCGTTCGCTGTATATGGACGACGACAGGGTTACCCATCCTGGAATGCCTAAGCTTCACGTCGCAGTAGGTACGCATGGAATAGAAAACTAACCGGCAACGTCTTTTTACACTGGACACATACAATGAACCACATCCCACTCAAAAAGAAAGTACCAAACTAAATATGTTCATGTATTGCACCTGCGCAAGTATTTCGTACTATTCCAGCATGGAAAGTACTGCACATAGGCCGTGAAATCAATTACGAATAAACATGCCGGACTACTGCCCCCGTGCACATAAATGCATTGCAGTCGTAAACATGTCGCATAGCGTAACGATGTCACTTTTACCGCACGCCCGTTCCATTTGTATCGCACATACGCAATGTAAGACATCGCGCTTATGCATGCCAATGATTAGTGCGACTTTAGTACCACACATTGCGAACCGTCATGGTGTGCAATAACAAAACCAAAACATATTTATCGCGATGACGTAATGGGCTTATTAAGCATTCGTGACGTATATTGAATGGGTCGGTGTTAAATTACATTGCAATCACATTCTCCGTATCCAGCATACTTGATATCCTCTCATTACATATGGGCCATATAAATGGTAACATCCAAAGAAACATTTACCGGCCCTGTCGCAATCCGATACAACACGCTCGTTGCACATGTATCGCATATGTACAGTAAAGAAGTTCATGAATACCAGAAGTGTTGCTACGTAAATGCAACGTAGGACCATGCGCAAACCTGTACATGGTATTGCATATGTACCGTAAAGAACGTCATGAATACCAGAAGTGTTGCTACGTAAATGCAACGTAAGACTATAGCAAAACCTGTACATGGTATTGCATATATACCGTAAAGAACTTCATGAATACCAGAAGTGTTCCTACGTAAATGCAACGTAGGACCATAGCAAAACCTGTACATTTTCTTCGTAGAATTAAGTGCACACTGCATACATGCGTTCCACAACAGGAACGAAACGCAACAGAATGTATTCAAATGCAATACATGAACGTCATTGCCTCTGTATTATATTACATATATCCTATAACGTACGTAGCATACACGCAATGTATTTGTGATGGAACGCTATAAATGTACTGCACCTAATCCGTGCGTGTAATGGTTGAAGGATACTCATGTACTGCATATACGCGGTACGTCCACCGCAAAGATGTGTACGTACATTACATATACGCGGTTGGGCATTGCATAACTGCAATGTGATATACTGCGTAGCCGTAAAGGAAAACATTGCATACAGCGCTGGTGGCATAATGCGGTACTAATCAATACCATACATTAGGCATGACCAATATATTCCACTGCATATATGTAGTAGAACGCGTCGTGTTTTGTGCTGCATACAGCTTCATCCTGCTAGACCTGTGGGATCAAAGATCCACTCGAAAATATCTAGACTACAGCAAAATAAACAGTACAGTACTGCTTTGCAAAAACCTAACACGTGTGCATATTCAGCACTCGGTATGCAGGATCCTCGTCGTGCACATAAAATAAATTATGCACACTCCGGGGACCCCTATCCAGCATACCACACCCGGGTTGGACGCAGACAGAAACGGCGCTGTCAAACGTATGCGCAGACGTCACATCGACGGAGTCGGACGCCTCTGCACGGACATTACCGCAGCCCGACGAGCAATCCAGAGACACGCTCTACAGGTGGAACGGTATCTACAACTGGAGGTAAGTATCTCACTCACTCACGTCCCACTCACCTCGCCTTTTTTCCATTTCTGCGGACACGCGCGAACCCACCCGTTCTTCATCAACTCAGACACGTACCTGCCCTCCGCTTCGCTATAGCGAAGCGGAGGGCAGTTACGTGTCTGAGCCCATTATAATGGGCAGATGCTACGCCGCCACCGACTGAGGATAAAGAAGGAAGGCGAAAGGTAAGTCATGCTCTGTACAACACGTCCGTCATTATCCTCAACTAACACCACCACTCTTACTACAGTTGCAATTTGAATAGCGGGAAGCGTGCACGCGAGAAAGCATGAATCCACTGCACTACATTCTGACAGGACACGTATGCCACCCTCAACTTCTTCCCCGATCGCACCTGCCAAAATTCCGCCCATCCTAAATACACTTCCTGCAGGAAGTGTATTTAGTCGTTGCATTGCATGCAACGTTTTCGCGATTTTTCAATGTTTCGAATAAAACTTTATTCAGAAACTTTCGTTTCCGTGCTGCAATGGATGGAATTTTCCCGGAAAATTTCAATATCATTCCTGGCTAATTTTGCAGAATTTCTTGGGCTTTTCACTACTCCCTGACGACCAAAATAAACCATATAACCTGCATTTTCCGGCAGGAATTCCTGGAAGTGATCGTGGCACCTCTGCCAGGAATTCTTGGGGTGCAATTCCTAGATCCTCGGTCAGGATATCCTGGAGCAGAATTCCTGGACCCTAGGCGAGGGAATCATGGACTTTCATTCCTGGGGATTGAGCCAGGAAAACCTAGGCCCGAATTCCTGGGACCTGATCCAAGATATCCTGGCGCCTATTTCCTGGATCCTCGGTGAGGATATCCTGGGCTATATTTCCTGGGGCTTGAGCCAAGAAAACCTGGACCCTAATTCCTGGGACCGGAGCCAAGATATCCTGGCGCCTAATTCCTGGATCCTCGTTGAGGATATCCTGGGCTCTAATTCCTGGGGCTGGAGCCAGGATAACCTGGACCCTAATTCCTGGGACCTGAGCCAATCAGATCAGGTAAGTACTTCATATGCGTGTAATTATTTATCAGTATTTCGTGCACTCACGGGGTGCACTCGCCCCGTGATGAAATACACCCACGAACCATTAGCTTCAGCTATCTGAGTATTCACGTAGAACAAATAACAAATAACCAAGCGTTTAGAACGGGCCTTAGGCCCGTTCTAAACGCTTGGTGAAATATCGGTGAAGTATTGTATGGGTGTTATGATAAACCATACATGTATCA
>JAULBV010205820.1:0-16914 GCA_032358295.1 Pterothamnion heteromorphum | reverse complement strand
AAAGCAGTTATTAATATGCTGTATTTACAGAAAGCAGCTTATGGTGCTATCGGTGCAGTATTTGATTTGACTTTAGATGTAGATGGTGTTCCGAAGAAATATTCTGAAACTCTCTATATTACTAATGCTGCTGGTGACAACTACTTCCTTGACAAGAAAGACCAGTCAAAGAAAATTTTACCAAGCTACATTACTGTTGATTCATTCCTGACAATGCTCACAGGCAAAGGCTTGGCCTCTGGTGCTGTTACCGAGATGAAAGCAATCAAAGATCGGGATAACAAAGTTATTCAAGTAGAAGCGTTTGTAGATGCTATCAACAAGGTCTGTTATGTAGCTATCGAAAACCAAGAACAGAATAAATCTGTTAAGACTGATGCTGGTTATGTCAAAACCAATGAAAAGACTAACCGAAATACTATCAGTAAGTTCTTCAATGAAAACAAAGAAACAGCAACTGAAGCTAAGGCCACTGAGAAGCCTGCAGAGCTGTTCTATACACAATGGGTAGCTAAGAATGCTGGTCAAGTCATTAGCCGCTATAAAGTCATTCCTAACGCTCCTAGCGCAGCTCCTATTGGTGGTAGTGCATCTAGTAACACTAACACTGTCGATCTCTTCGGTGATCTGAGCTAATCAAATCTCTCCCGGTGTAACAGCCGGGAGTTCTAAGGTACTTATGGCAATCTTAAAAGTTTTAGGTATTGACCCAAGTATGAACAACTTTGGGTATGCATTTGCTACCTATGATACGACTACCCAAGAACTGAAGTTAGCAGCCCTAAAATTGGTTTCTCCTAAGAAAGAATCAAAAAAGAAGAGTGTTCGTCAAAATTCTTTTGATTTAGACCATTGCAAAGCTCATTTCTCTGAGTTATTATCATATTCATCGAGTGCAGACATAGTTTGTGTAGAAATACCGGTAGGTAGTCAAACAGCAAGAGCAATGGCTAGTTATGGTATGTGTATCGGTTTATTAGCTTCAGTAAATAAACCAATGGTACAAGTTACACCAACTGAAGTAAAACTTGCAGCGGTAGGAATTAAAACAGCTACCAAAGCACAAATGATAGAATGGGCCATAACTAAATATCCACAACTCGGATGGTTACAAACCCAAGATAAAAACGGTGTAAGATTTCTAGAAAAAAACGAGCATCTTGCAGATGCCATAGCAGTACTAGAAGCTTCACTAAAAACCGATAACTTTAAATTACTAACTTTAAAATAGGAAATACCACTATGAAAATCCAAATGTCTCAAAACGAACTGTTCTCTCTGGTTAAATCTCACTTAGCAAACAAAGGTCTGACCTCTGCTGAAGTTGATATTGCCGTTGTTGCAGGCCGTAAAGGTAATCCACTGACTGTTTATATCGGTCTGGATGAACCAGCTCAAGAAGCTAAAGCAGTTAAGGCTGACGAAGCTACTGAAGGTACTGACACTGTTGCTGCTGACCAAGCTCCAGCTGCTGACCTGTTCGGTACTGTCTAATGCTTAAATCCCTTTGGTTAATAGCTAAAGGGATATTCATTACAGCAATGATAATAATAGCCACCTTAATCGGTGGCTTTATTATTTATGCGTCTGGAATAATCCTTTCTGTTGTACTTGTGGGTGTAGTTGTGTACTTCCTTGTACACGGATATCTATCTCACAAATCTAGTCAATAGCCAGATTAATAATGTTACCACTTAATATGGTGGTAACAGGATCTGTCAGTCCAAACTTACTTTCAATAGCATCATCTCTCAATACACTTGCATCTGTTGGATCATCCAGATTTAAATCTAAGAAATGTTCCATTAAAAACAGTGCTAAAAGATTACCAGTCTTTTCAGTAGCAAGTTTGTATATCACCTTCTGTACACCTAAGAAAAACTTAGGGAACCACAGAATACCCATATCACTAAGCCAATGTAATGAACGGTGCATAGGAATATCGTAGTTTACGAAGTTCTCTACTGCAGAATCTAAAGCGTCCATTTCATTCTTGCCTTGTTCTTTCTCATACTCAAACATTACATATCTAGCCACAAAGTCAGACATTTGTGTAGCATTTCTCATTGCTTGATACAGTTTAGTATCTTGAGCCATAAAGAATACTTTACCTAAGTCCATAACTACATCCGGTACTCTATTTGTAACTGGAGACATAATATCTTCCAATTTATTCTTGTAGCCGTATGTAACTTCTTCTGGATCAACTTCTTCAACAATTGTTTGATATACACCTAAATCAATCAATCTGCTGACAGGTGAACCATTCATTTCAGTTTCTAACTCAACAAGTTTATTTTTTAACTTACCAATCTGAGTTATGCTCATAGTACCCGCATTTGCTTTCAATTCGAACTCAATACGGTCATGTTCATACTTAGCATCTTGATAATCGTTTGCTGCTTTCCATGCTTGCGAACTTAACTTAATAATCTTGTGAAACGGTACACCATGCATTCTCAGTAACACAATGTTAGAAATAATGTTACCTACTGCAACCACACCTGATTTAACTACGATTACATCACGAACCATCTTCATTAAATCTTTCCATGCTTCTTCAGCAACACCTACATACTTATGGCCTAACAATTTAAATACATACTTTGCTAAATCATTCTGTAAGTACTTACGAGTAGATTTCAATCCACGTTGGCTTATTTCATCTAGTGTCAGTTTACGGAAACCAAAAACTGTACTTACGTTAGAATGATGAATCATCAAACCATTGAAGTCACTCTTATCTTTAATATACCGTTTCATATCACTAGGTAAACGATACCATATCTCTCTATACTCTAATTTGGTTGAGTCTGGTCCAATATACACATAATCTCTTTTATTATTAGATTTAGTGTACTCTTCAATCGAAGCATCTACTAAAGCTCTGTTAATAGTTTTACTGTTTGCTTTATCCTTCATATGAGATTCCATATGTCCCATTACATCATCAAAAGCATCATGTCTTTCTAATAACGTCTTCTTATCCTGATTACTCATTACATAACGATAACCTGCAAGAGTTTCATATTCACTTAAGATAGGCAACAGTTTAACTCTATTTCCTTTATAGTTATTTCTTTCTGCTGCTGTATTCTTTTGTTTCTTCTGTTTAGCAATTCTGCTCTTATCTCTTCCTGCTTGTTTAGCAGATTGGCTATATACACCTTTAATGTAATCTGAAGTTGCATTTTGATCCATTGATGCAGATTCTTGAATCACATAACCATCAAACAAATCAGTACCTGCATGAGTAACATCAGTACCAGATACAATACCTGCTTGATAGGTAGCAAGCTTTGCATCATCATGAGAATACATGAAAACTTGCGGTTTTCTAGACAATGGTGGATTTTCAATAAAGTCTTGAATATCTTCTTCACTTACACCATTTCTTCTCATAAAGTCAGTCACATCTCTGAGATTAGGTATTTCACCTACAGTTAAGTCATCATCATCCTTATCTAACATTTTAATTATTTTATACCCTTGTTCCAGCAAAGCAGTATCATTAGCTGATACACTAAAACGAATTGCTTTATTAGGATTAAATATTTCTTTAATGTAACCCTTTTTCATATTAGTTTTGTTGCCATCGAATGAAATATCTAATGCATCTTGTTTATACGTATCATGAATACGCAATGCAAAGATAAATCCATTTTCATCCAATGAAGCACCATTACTAACTTCACTATCAATAACATCCTTAATATTTTTAATATCTTCTGGTGTCTGTAAAGTTAATGCTTTCAGTGATACATATACATCTATGATATCTTCCATCTTAGAAGCATCTACAGTTTTATCTTTATTCAGTCTTAATGCTTGATTAGCAATTAAGTAAGCATTTTGGACTGAGTTTTCTACTGTACCTGCACCACCATTAACCATGATATCTGCTAAGCTATCACCCATCGCAACAAACCAATTCCCTGTAGCGTGAGTACTATTACTTCTAATTAATTTGTCATATCTGTTAATTTGATCCAATAAGAAGCTTGGTTCAGTTACCAACTTATAAATATCACTTCCACTGAATACATCTAACAGTCTTGACATATCACCCATATAACCAACACGAGTAATAGATTCTTTCTGTTCAATGTTTAATTTCCCTTTAAACTGCTCAGTCAGAATATTTTTAACCACTCGCTGTACATACTTACGCATCTGATCAATGTGGTTGTTAGCTTTTGCCAACATCAAATGCAGATGTCTATTGTCCTTGGTTCTGCCTCTGATATTCGTCAGAAGGTGCGTACCAAAGCTTTCTTTGTTCTGTTTCAGTCTTGCCCGGACTTCACGCATAACCTTTGTGAACTCACCTGCTTTTCTTTGGCTTGTAGCAGTGATTACACGAGCTGTAGCACGTTTAAACGTGTTCTTGCTTCCACGTACAGCATCACTACCTGCCCACTTCACTAATGGCTCTACAATCCACTGAGCGATTTGAGAGCGTACTGCTTCATTCCATGAACCAAGCATATCAATCTGTTGGCCCATCTTTGTTTTATGTCTGGTATTAATACCAACCAAAGTAGCTAACAAGATATGTAATTGTTGATCATACTTTTTACTGTCGATACCTTGTATTTTATTAAATACTGTATCAATAATTTCTTTAACTAAATCCAAGAAGCTATTAATCATTCTGTCTAAATACTTAACTAATTTAGCATCAGATTTAGTTTCTTTAGTTTTAGCTTTCATTACCAGTTTCAATGCTGCTGCATATTGTGGTTTGTTTAAAGCTGCCATAAATGGAGCATTAGTTGCACCAAATGCTACAAACTCTTCTAAGCCTGCATTACTACGTTTAGTAGATTCCATTCCAACAACATCTACTGATTTTTGTGTATCAATGTTTTTATTTCTGAAAATATAGTTAAAACGGTCTTTAGCTATTTTAATTTGTTCCGCTGTAGGAGTAGCAATGGTATTTCCATTTTGATCCAGTGGAAGAAAATCTACATAGCTTAAGTTACCATCATCAATCATCTGTTGAGCTGCTGCGTACATTACACGGATTCTTCTTGCAACCATGTCACCGTTTCTTAAAACGTTAACTGTAACTGCGTGAATCAATTCGTGCGCATATACTTCTGCTGCACTCATACCAACTTTCAATTCTGGATTAACAGAGACAAATACATTTATCTTTTCTTTTAATCCTTCATAAGAACCAAATGTATTACCTTCAGTTGAACCAAGGATAAAACTAATTGGGTCAGTGATCTTCTGACTAAATTCACCAACAATATCTCTTAATTGTTTTAACCTTGAATCACTCTCTTGAACTACACCCATTTTTGCAACTTCATCAAAAATATCAATTGCACTATCAGCTGACAAAGGAATCTCTTTATCTACTTTAGCTGTAGTACTTGTCTCTTCTGAAGAACCAAAAAATTTATCTACACTCGAATCAATTAAATTATTTTCTTTTACTTGTAATGCACTATCTAAAGCATCGTATTGACTTATGGATGCTACATCGACAGCATTTCTTAAATTGTTCTGCCTACTAATAGTATTTTTTACTGCTTTAGTGAATTGATCAACTGTCTCAATTCCTTTGAATGCTGCTTTTGTTTTACCTGTGTCCATATTGGTGCTCATTTCCCACCAAATATCACCTACCGTATTAGCATCTGATTTACTGATCATGTGCTCTACTTGTTTCAGTACAGCAGTAGTCATATCGTATTCACCCATTACAGCTTTCTTAAACGAATCGTTTAATTGAGCAATACTGTAACGAGCATTCTGGATACTCATACCTTTAGCGTCATGTTCGTTTAAACCAACATTATCCAGCTGTGCCAGAGCCATAGTCATTGCATCCAGCATCTGTACCATCATTGCCCCGATAGATACACCCGGATCTTTAGCTTTACGAACAGAAGGACGAACAGTAGACATTCTGTAAGCACCTTTACCAGTACTATTTTTATTTTTCTTTAATCTCAGTACTACTTTATCTTCTTCTTTTTGTGATCTCACTTTCTCAGATTTGCCAATAGCTAAACCATCTTCAGTACCTTCTGAGAATGGAGTATCTAAAATCTGATACATACCTTCTTCAAACATAATATTTTCAATAAAATCTTCTTCAGTAGTTGTTAACTCTGATTCTGATTCTTTATTGAAATGTTTTTTCATTAAATCATGTTTAAATTTTTGAGATAAGTTATACATTAATTGACTTGCAATAATGATCTTAGATCTTTTTTCTAACATATCACCGTATACATCATTCATTGCCATTATTAATGGACTACCGTGTGAATGTTGCATTACTGCGTTTAATACACTCTTTTGTTTTTCTGAAAAATTAAACTTTCTTCTTTGTTCAATTGTCATAGAAGCAGTAGGTTCCCATGCAAATAATTGAGAAAATAATGCATCCATTCTTTCTAACTCTTTTTGGTGTTCATCATGCTTAGCATCAGATGGATTTTTACCAATCTTATCCAACCATACTAAGATTTGATCATCCATAATTTTATTAATAGAAGCTTTAACACTTGAACCATAGTTACCAGTCATCGTAGGTGACTTGGATAAGTTACGACCAAAGCTGCTGATAATATCATTTACTTTAATATGACCAATCAAATCCTGCATAATTTTAGTTGCAGTTGTTGGTTTAATATTAAGTGATTCCAGTTTTTCAATATTGCTTTCAATCTTCTTCATATCACCGAAATTTAATGAACCAACGATTTCAGGATATACATATTTCAAAAATAACTGTAACTTGTCATGCCAAGCTGAACCAAGTACTTGATACGAATCCATGTTGCCCGGTGTCTTAGACCATTTCACATAAGAGCTGATATCTGCTGTATCGTAAATACCGGCTCTCTTTAATGCAGCAATAAACTCTGGTTTACTTTTACCCATAGCAAATTGCCATACACCAATTGCTACACCGTTAGCCACACCATCTACTTCTAATATCAGGTCTGTTTCAAATGGATTATCCATATCCATTACAGACAGTGCTTTAATGCCATGGAGCGCATGTAAGTTAGTCTTGGTTCCTTTTACAAACTCAATTAGCTTACTTACTTCTTCTGTACGTTCATTTTCATCTTCGTATTCACCATTGGCTACTTTCTTATAGATAGCAATCAATTCTTTGATTTTATCGTTATTGAAAGTTTCTTCGAAGTAAGCATCAACAGTTCCATTATCTATTGCTTGAATATATTTATTCATCATATCTTTACTATCGAATGCTTCGATTAAAGACAAAATGAAATAATGTTTATGGTCTTTATTTTTAAAGTCCAAAGTAGATTTACTTGAAAGATATCCAAATAATCTACGAGCAATTTTACTTGTTTGTGGGTTAGCTACAGTATTAGCAAAACCCATACGTAAGTTTTTCCATATCACTACTGGAAAGTAAAATGGTTTATTAATTGTTACTGCTTCATTTAAAAACTCTAATGATTGATCCAAGTCCCTTAATAAAGCATCATTACTTGCTTTAATACTTTCAGCTACAACAAAGTTGTTGTTATCAGCATCTTTATCAATACCAACAAGCTCTTGTTGTTCTGCAGTAGTAAATCCCAAGAAATCAATAGCCAGATCTGTTGGACCAGCTGGTTCCCTTGACATCTTGTTTACTGCTTGCTTTTGTTTACGGGAAGCTTTCTGTTTTGACTTTTTAATTTCAAATTCAGATTCATTCTCTTCATTCATTAACTCACCGTTATATTCCTCTGGGATATGGAATGTAGGTGTAGTACTTGGTTTACTTACGTCAAACAATCTTTCTAATACTTTCTTTTCAGGAGCAGGTTGTTCAGCACGAGCCATTCTTTCCCGCTTCAATGCATCTTTAGCTGCTTCTAGATATGGATGTAACTTAATTGGTCTTTTACCACCAATTGTATTAATACGAACCATAGTTATTGCTTTATACGCTGAACTCTCTTCAGTAAGTAACATACCCAAAGCAGTTTTAAACGCCGAAGGTTTTAAATCATTGATGTAATTTTTATTGTATTGGTTCAGTGTAATAAACTTTGCTTCTTCCATAGTCTGTAATAACAGATCACCAAAACCTGATACTAACTGTCCCATCTGTATAGCTGTGGTATTTGGTCCTCTTTTAATACCCATAGCTTTAACGAAGTCTGAACCAACTGATTCAGCAACCATATTGATTGGTTCGCCTAATTGATTCATTGCAGCAATTAAAGAGTATGGAACTTCTTCTTCAGATTCCATTCCCAGTATCTTACGTACTCTACGTGCGTCAAAATTGACAGTATTAATACCATCAGTCAATGCCCACTCTAAAGCACTAGCAGCCATCTTAGATAATATATTGTCATCAATATGACCATATGTATCCATAACCAAAGCTGTATAGTTATTTTCTTTTAAAGCATCTTCAACGTTGTTTGTTTCAGCAAAAGTATTTTTAAATGCTTTAATGAAACCTTCTTCAAACTTTAAGAATGAATCTATTACTTCATTCTCTTCAGTAGTGAATGTACCAATTGAATTACGATCATTTCTTAATTTATTTGAAATATTTCTGATTCTATTAATAGTTCCTTTATTTTTAGCTACTTGAAATACTTCATGCATTTTATTGTGGAATGGTTTAGTTATACTTTCGATTAAACTAACACCTTTCATATAAGCATTATTTAATAAAGAATAAGTACCATCTTCATTTCTTTTAACATTTTTAATTGTATTATTTAAGGCGTCTTCCATACCTTTAGCCATTACAGTTAATACTTTATCAACTTGTTCTATAGACAATTTTGATTTGTTTTTTTCAATCCATTTGTAAACAGCATCAACATTTTTCTTTAATGTTGGTTTATCTAAAGAAGCATCATTAATCCTTCCTGTTAAATCCAGTACACCACCTAAAGTACTTGATACTTTTTCTTCTATTTTTACTTTGTCAGTTCCCCAATTAATTTTTGTTTTAACTGGTTCTTTTACTTCTTCTTGTACTTCCTGTACTTTTTCTTTTTCAACATTCAATTTTGAAATGGTTGGTTCAATTCTTTCTTTTTTAACTTCTATTTTTGGTTCTGGTACAGGTGTAGCTACTGTCCCTTCTTTTGGACTTTCCATTGAAATGCCCGGCTGTGGCGTCACTATTTCTGGCACTGACTCTACAGCTTCTGTAGCAGCTTCTGCTTGCATCACTGGTTCTACCGGTACAAACACTTCAGGTTTACTTTCACCGTACCCTACAAGCTGGCTGAGCGCTTCATACTCTGCTTGAATGGCTTGGGCCTCTGCCTGAATCATTTGAACCATAGCGCCTGAGCTACCGTGGATCTTATATTTCCGGCCATTGAAACCATACCGATCAGTCAACTCCTGATTCAGCATATCCATTTCTTGATAGGCAGTACCGGCTTTGGCTTTCTCAAATACACCACCAAAGTCCAATGCTTTCTCTGTATGCGATGCTGCAAAGTTACCCAGCTGTTGTAAGTACTGCTTTGCTACTTCGATATTGCCTGCAGTCAATGCACGCTTAATACGTCCTGAATGCTGCTTCAGGCCCACGAAGTTATCACCCCCTACAATCACATCATCATTGATCTGATTCATGCTTGGGATGTTTCTACGAGCTTCCTGTGCAACTTCTACTGCATCATTTGCAACCAATGTCTTTTCAGCAATATCTTTTACTTCAGGAGATACTTCTTCAGTTTCAATAATGTCATTTAATACAGTAGTAGTCAGACCTTGTGGACTTGAACCAAGTGTTCTAAGTACACGATCAGAAAACTCTGTATTACCAATCTTATTATCTTTAACTTGTTTCTTGAGATCTTTAATACCTTGAGAACCAGCAAAGGAAGCTTGGAACAATTCAATACTGGTAGATAACTGTTTACTTAGAGTATCCAGCTCTTTCTTTTCAGCAGCGGTTCTTTTATCTACTGGGATAGCAGCTAACTCATCTACTCTTACAGTAGTATCAGTAATGATTTCAGATACTGTCTTTTGTAATTTAAAAGCAGCATTGTTATCATCTTTAACTTTATCTAAGTTAGTAGCTGATACTAATGAACCAACAACTAAATCAATATCTTTATTCAGTTTACTGACTTTGCTGTAATCACCAGTACTTACTGCATTATCTACAGCAGACATAATCTTTTTATCAGATTGTGCTTGTGCAGCTACTTTAGCTAACTTATTAGCACCAGCAGTTAATGTTTCTCTGCCTGTAGACAGTACAGCAGTTGTTGCACCAGCAGATAGACCACCTTCAGCAGCTGCAGCACCAGTACCTTCTAATGGCTTAGCAGTTTTATCTGAATATAAATATTCAGCATTATTCTGAATGATTTCACCGGTAACACCTTGAATAACTTCTTCACTGGTTTCTTTGCTAACAGCTGAACCAACTTTACCAGCAGTACTGTTTAAAACATCTGTAGCTAGTGCTTTAGCTTTTGATGGCTTAGTTGCTTGATCCAATATAATATCGCCAGTCTTATAACCAGCACTTTCTAACTTTGCAGTACCCATTAACTTAGATGTTACTGCTGCAGTGGCAAATGTTGCCCAATAAGTATATTGGAATGCATTATCTGCTACAGCTTCTTTAGCTTTCTCTCTTGCTAAGTTAATTTGCTCAGCTGTTGGATTTTTTAAATCTTTCAGTTCAGCATCTAACTTTTCATTATATAAAGGAGATTTCTGCACTAAATCTTCATGTGATTTACCCAGAACATTCATTTTTGATTCTATTGCATTAGAACCCGCTTCAGTGGCACCAATTGCAGCTACGCCAGCTGCTCCCTTGGCAGTCGCAGTGGCTACTGCATTGGCACCAACTTTAGCGGCTACTTTACCTACTAATGCACTTGCAGAAGCAGGAGCAACAAACGCTAATGCTGATTCCAAGCTTGAATCAATTAAAGCTGTAGGATTATCTACTAATGATTCTACATTGACAGAAGCAATAGCAGCTTGACGTTTTACATCACCCCAGAATGAACCATCTGAAGTAATCTCTTGCGAAGCTTTAGCAACGTCTTTATTTACTACTGCTCTTGCTGCTTTAGACTTATCTGACATCTGGGAGTTAATAAACTCTCTGCCTTTCTTTAATCCTTCCATTACAGGATTAAGATCAACATTCTTACCAGTAACTTGGTTTACTACTTCACCAATAGCAGTAACTGCTTCACCAGCAAGAATAGCATTCTTACTTAATGAAAGTGCTGTATCAGAAGCAACTTCACCTAAAGTACGATCTTCATTGGCAAAAGCTCGTAACTTGTTATCAGCTACTAATTCACTTAAAGCATTTTGATTATTTTCAGCTTCACTAACTAATGAATCATTAGTTTCAGCAAATGAGATATTATCTACAGGTTTATCAAATACACTTCCGCCAATAGCTTCTTGGTTTTGATTAGCTGTATTAATTATTTCGGTTGGTTTGTTTTGAGCATCAGCAACAAGCTTTCTATACTTGTCCTGTACAGAAGAAGACACGAGTAATTGTTTTAACTCGGCTCCTGTTTCCGGGAGTTTTTGCATGGGTTCACCTGATTGTAAGTACTATGTACTGGCTCAATCAGAATACACCACAAATAAAAAAAGCTCCAGTGTAATCACAAAGGAGCTGGCCATAAGGCAATCAACATCATGGACTTGGGAGAAGTCCTAATTAATATATCACTACATTAATCGTTCTGTACATCCCTAATATCAGTATTTGCTCCATTTAATTTTACTCCTCCTAAAAACTTTTTGAAACTTTCTGGTACAGTTGCACCAAACCGTTCGTATGTAGTTTCTAGGTCTACTGTACTCTTCTTTAAAGCAACTTCTGCATTATGAAGATTCTGTAATAATCTTCCTTCTGTTTCTTTAAAGTTTGCAGTATTTGGATCATAAATACTACGTAACCCCTTAAGTTTATTGTCCAACTCAATAAATTTTTGTTGGTTAGATTTTACTCTTGTAGTAACTGAATTTATTACACTTAATTTTTGTGCTGCTTCTTGTTCTTGTTGTTTTATGATAGCAGGAGCTTTCTCTGATTCTTCCTTGTATGTTTTATACATTTCTACAATTTTATTTTTTAAATTTAAAATATTCTTATCACTATCATCAAAACCACCTGCTAAATCTTCTGACATTAGTGCAGCATTTAATACTTGTGGTGGTATCTCTAAAGTTCCCGGTTCCACTTTTAAAGCTTCTGCTATTTCCCTTTTTGCACTATTTATTACACCACGAATATCACTTTTGGCTTCACTGCCCCATTCGTATGTACTTCCCCAACTATTATCTTTTTGTGGTATTTTTTCTGCTACTACTTTCCCGATAACACCTTCTTCGTTCAATCCTTGAATATCTTTCCCACTTGCGAAAACAGCTAACTTTTTCAGTGTTGGGTTTTCTTCTTTGAATCTTTGAAGATCACTTTGTACTTTCTGTTTAAAAATATTTTCTTGTGTACCTAACACATTTCCTGTGATAGCAATATTCTTTTCTTGGTCTTTAGTTACTTTACTTGTTTGAGCATTAACTTTATCTGCAAATCTAGTAGCCATTTCCAGTTGTGGAGCTGTCTTAGCTAGACTAAACAATTTATTTGCTGCTTGTTCAGGATTATCATCAGTTAACGTAGATTTTAAAAATTCCTGAGATAACTGCTCTTCAAATCCTTTTTCTTGTTTATATCTTTCTTGATTCTGTGCATATATAGTACTGTTTTGTTGTGCAGCAGTTCGTTGAATATTTTGATCTTCAACTGCACGTTGTTCTGTTGCATCATCTTTTTGTGCAGTATTAAGTAAATTATACAGTACACTTACATTAGTATCGGGAGTGTTTTTAGCTAAGTTGTCAATATAGCTTCTTGCGCCTTTAAAGTTTTTATCAGTTAGTAACTGACTTACTTCTTCTGTAGCTGGATCAAGAATACCTTTATCTTTATCCGCTTGAACCAAGTTTCTATACTGGATATCTGCAGTATTCTGTTTAAGGATATTTCCTTTCTGTGCATTGAAACCATCAATAACAGATGGGATATCAATTTCATCACCAAACTTACTTTTCAATGATTCATAACTAAAGTTTCCAGCTTGTGCATCTAACTCAGTTGGATCTTTAGTATTAGCAATAGATGCTAACGCTTTAGTTGTATTTTCAAACTTACGTTTATCAGAGGCAGCTATATTAGCTGCTCTCATGTCAGTACCCAGTTTATTAATAGATTCCAAGCCTTGATTGAACCGATTACCGGCAGCATCTAAAGCTTGGCTTGCACCACTAAAATTTGGTCCGGCCATAGACCGCCAAGTAATCGTTTCAGCCATGATTAACCTACCTTACCTTGTACACCATACTTGCTCATAAAATCGCTTACAGTGCCTGTTGCAGTGCCTTCGTTGATCCGTCTTTCCTGACGGGTAGCCAAACGTTCATTTGTCGTCTTGGCTTGATTGGCGAGGTCTGCAGCAGCATAAGCTGATTGCTCTTTAAACATCTTCTTAGCCAAGCTGTATTGCTTCATGCCAAGCCAAGCATTACCCAGTCCACTTACTGCAGCTACACCGGTATTTAAATATCCTGGAGAGTCTCTACCACCCCAGAACCGATCCATAAATGAACCAGTGCCAGCAGGATTACCCTGACCCTGAACAAAGCCACTTACACCCGATGCGTTATCCATTAAGCCTTGGTTATAGTTCCAATCCATAATTTACCCCTCGTTACTAATGATATGTTGACCCTGTAAGTCTAACTTATTTTGATAGAATAGTGTCAAAAAATCCTTGACAAGAACTCCCGGATTCTTTTCATGAATCATTCTAGTATAAAACATACTTGGTGATTCTTTTGCATCAAAGTAAATATTATCTCTTTGTAAGTATAAATAATTAATATCACTTGTTTTTAGTAAATCATTAGCTTGTTTTAACTCTTCTTCTCTTTCTTTTATTGTTTTACTAAATACATCAATATCTGATTGGAGATCTACCAATTGCCCTTGGTAATATCTACTAGTAGCTTCTACATTTAACATAGCAAGTTTCATGTAATCTTGTGCTAAAGGTATTGAGCTATTAGAAAAATAACCTTTACTTATTGCATAAGCACCAATTACAACACTTAGTATTAATGCTAACTCCCCACCTATTAATTGAACCAACTCTTCTAATACTTTTAGTATTATAGCATTACTTATAATATTACTTAGTATGGTTGCAGTAGCTGCCCAAAATCCTTGAGCGAATGTTCCTGACCAATCCCCATAGTAAATACTTATTACTAAAATTAGAGCTGTTATGAACAGTCTAAAAAATCCTCTTTGATACCACTTCACATAAACTATTTGTACAGAGTAAGCAACTAGACTTAAACCAGCGTATAAAACAGCAGCTCTTTTCAATGGTTTGAGTTTATGTAATATCTCTCTTGATATAGGGATATACATATCCTTTTTATTATCATCGTTTTGAACCAAGTCATTTACAGTAATAACTGCGAGATTTCCTTCGTAAACATTTGTCATATGCTCTAAGCCATGTATAACAAGCTCTTGAACCATACCATTAGCAATTTGCTTGGTTAAGATCACTCGACTTTGATCATAATCATATCCCTGTAATGTAAATCTTGGATTGCTTTCAAAAGTAATAGTTACAGTACCAATCTTACCTATATTTCCTGCTTTGGAAGTAACATCCATATAGTTCCAAACCAAAGTAGTATTATACTCTTCTTCTTTGATTTCTATTGCTTCTTGCGGATTATCTTTGTTGTTTTTATTACCTTCCCAAGAAGTAAATATATTTTTAGTTACTTTTGACTTACTGTATAAATCATAGAAAAATTCAAACAAGTATTGTTTTGCTTCTGGTACAGTTGTATCCATACCAATAGCAAAAGTTAAAAAAACATCATCTACATTATCTCCATTCTGTCCTCCACTCTCTACTGGTCCCATAATACCTGTAGTTAGCTTTTCTAAGTTAAGTCCTAATCTACTTAGTATCTTTTGAGTATTATCTTTGTTTATACCATCAACAATATTAACTTTGTTTTTTCTAATTGGTACAATAGGATAAAAAGGAGAACTATAACTTTCTTGTACTATTTTATTTATTTCAGGATAAGTATTACTACTTATGTCGTAATACCAATATTTGGTATTAGCTAAATCATCAGGATCTATAAGTACAGGGTCTATTGAATATTTTACATATAAATGTAGTTTATCCAGTATCGGTGCCACAAAACTTTTAGTTTCGAATATTAAATCAGGTATTGGGTCAGTAGGTAATAATGGTAACTTTTGTACACTTACTTTAACTTGTGTAACTCTAGTCTCTTCATTTAATGTAAGAGTATCCAGTTTTACTTTTGTACCTAATGGATACAATGTAGGCCAGTTATTAAACTGTAATGATGCTGCTACAAATCCCCAGTTTGTTTGTATATATCTACGAGCAATAAATTCATAATTATCTGTAGATACTTCAGCTGCTATTACTGTTGTAGGAAATGTAAATATCCTTGAAAGTACAGCACTAATTTCATTATAGTCAATATCACTATAAGTCATGTATCCTTCAGGTAATCCTCGATAAAAGTCTTTTTTTCCGAACCGGTAAAAACTATTAGTTCTTCCTACAAAATTACCACTTATTTCTCTACTTAAAGCAGTAGCATTACTTTCACCTCTGAAAATAGCACCTACTATTGCATTCTTAGCTACATCAGGAATTTCTTCATACAAAGGTATTAAAGTAGTTCCTACATATACTTTTTTCTTTTTAGAAAATAGACCCATAAATAATAAAGGGGCTTTTCAGCCCCTTTCTCCATTAATTGTTATTACGCAGCAGACATAATCAATGTTTTGATTTCAGCTAATGTAATGGGCATTTGTGTTGCATCAGGATCAGTAGTTCTTGCTACTGCCCAGATATCACCTGCTACTTTTGCTGCTTTCTGTGCAGCATCTTTAGCAAATCCGTCAATCTGTGCTTGATACAATTGCATCTGTTTACCTAACAGGCCACCAGCTGCACCAGAAGTTTGTGCTGTTTCAGTTATCAGTTTAGCATTGATTAAACTTGTTTCAGCATCAATTCTTAATTTTTGACTAGCGTTTAAAGGTATACCTGCAACAGTATTATCTTTTTGTGCTTCAATTAATAAAGCTTCATTTTCAATCTTAGATTTATCTACCAACAGATTATCTTTTTGTTGGTTAATTAAACTAGTTTGCGCTGTAACTTGTAAGTTTTCTTGAACCATGTTCAAACGCTTTTGGCCTTCGGTAAGTACTTGAGCATCAATTAATAGATTTTGCTTACTAGCAGTTATTAATTGAAGTTCCAATAAATCCGTTTCAACTAATGCCATATCTTTCTTGATATCATTTAATACTTTCTCTTGTACTAAGATATCTTTTTCTAATTTTAATTTATCATTTTGGATAGTGATGGTTTGCTTTTGAAGTTCTAACAAAGCCAATTCAGCAGTAACTTTGTCTTTAGAAAGCAGAAACTGCAGCGATTGCTGCAGTACTGTTTGAATTGATCCAAGTAATACTTCTGAGTATTGTGGCCCTGCTAATCTACCTCTAGCAAACTCATCATGCAGTTTTGAAGTTACTGTTTTCAATAATATATCAAAAACGCCTGTACCTTCAGATGTATCACATGCATTGGTAAGTGCTTCTACGGTAATAACAGGAGTAGGCATATTAATCCCCTAATGGATTTGCACGCTTAGCTTGCATCAGAGCCAGATCTTTTAACTCTTCTTGCGTTAATGCTGGCAGCTCTTCAATCGTAAATTCTGGTACTAAATGACCAGTAGTAATTACACGGCCAAATTGATATTTAAGATAAAGGAAAATTTGATGAT
>JAULBV010205709.1:0-16933 GCA_032358295.1 Pterothamnion heteromorphum | reverse complement strand
CTCAACATCCGTCTCTACGGTCGTGCTTACAGTAGCACTGTACCAGTCCCCCAAGGTCATCGCTCTGAAGACGAGCGCCCCTGCCCATCGACATCTCGACATCACTACGCTTCCGCGTTCTTTGCCACTTTTGGGGTTGTTTTCCGCTCGCGCGGGACTCAACGTTAAACGTTCTGCCGTCATCCCTACCGGGGTTTTCAGACGCCCGAACACGTCTGTGTGTTTCGCCGCTCGCGCGGTGTTGCGCCACAGGACCGGGTTGGCTCCACTGCCAGCTTTGGTCGCGCCTCCACCACCGCGCCGGCCACGCCCACCGCTCCAGTCTCCCCCGATGCTCCACCCGCTCCTGAAACTACGGACGATTCCGGTACTCCAGAATACCTCGCAGCCCTTGCCACCCGTGATTATGTTTACGGGCCGCTGCAAGAAGCGGCTGCTTGCCATGCGCGCCGCCCAGCTTAAACCGGGAAGGTCTACCGCGGACATGGAGCTGGCTGACTGCCTGGGTGCAGCGCTGTTCGAGACAAGACTGGATAACTTTTTCGTGCTGATCATGGCCTGCGTCGTGAGACACCCCAAGCGAAAAATCGCCTGCGCAGCTTAAGGACCGCCCTCAAGGGTGAATACCTCATCCGCACCAACATGCACGCTGCCTATGGATACAGGACCTACAATTTGATCGACGCCAACGACGTTACAACTGCCACGTACACTGAGGTCTATCGTCTTGACTAAACTTGAATGGTGATGTTGTCATTGCCGGCTTTCCATTGCATAGCCACGATTCGGTCTTCCTGTGATGCGATCTGTCTAGTTGAACCGGGCTGGGTAATAGATACAACCACGCGAACGGTGTAGAGGAATCCCGGGCAGGGCGCACGGAGTCAGTCGCGTGTCTTGTAGAGGATGCAAGGGAGGGTGAGGAAGGATAGAGAGAGTGGAAGGACAGAGAGAGGGAGTGAGAGGCGAGAGAGCAAAGATGAGCTCACCAGAATCCAGAGGGTACTCCCCCTGCTCCTGTAGTGGAGTGTTGAGTCTTCGCCAGACGGCGAGGTGAGGCGTTGTTTATACTCACGCCTCCGCGGCGGCGAGTTGCGTTTCGAGTAGTCACTGCGGACAAGTTGCCGCGCGCGCCCGGTCGAGCGAAGCCAATGCTCCGGGATCCTCCTGAGGATCAGCCGAAAGCTGCGCTTACAGTCGTAGAAACGCGATCTGTCCTTGCAGCACGGACAGTACAGACCCATGAGGCGCCAAGGCGCTACAAGGGCTGTGTCAGGTGGCACTATTTATGCCACATTTAAAAGACCGACCATATTTGAATAGAAATACGTAAGTGGTCGTCTTTTCTTTTCTGAGAATATGGTTTTAAAAAACATAAAATTATACACGCCATCCATCCGCCAATGGTCTATTTCTCATAGTTACGATATACGAGAGAGCGGCTATATTTTTACGAGAGCAAAAAGTGCACGAAGCAGAGGCGTCAGCCTGCACGAAGCGCCCTTTCCGTGGATATGATCTACGGCAAGCAAATTGCTCATGTCTGACTATACGACCGCGCTGCGCGCCCGATACGCGTGACACGGTTGCGAGGACAACGGCGAGAACCGATACATCTATGGCATAATAGAGCACGTGTGTACCGTCCGCGGAACCTCGAACAATGGCGGCGTCACTGGTAAGTTGGAGCGTTTACTTCTGTTCACAGTACGAGTGCCGTTGCCTGTAGAGTCGTGCGTGTATAGAAGAACGGTGAAACAGGGGTAGAGGCAGAAGAGAACAGGTAGGGTTGTTGCCCTTTCAACCAGTTTGCTCCTACGTGGGAACCCTGTTGGTTTGTTTACTTTGATCGAACTTAGTGGTCAATATGACTTGCAACCCCTTGCACCCGTAATCCTATCGGTCACCGTGGTGACCGGTATTTGCTCCAAGGGCCACCGTGGTTCCTGGCTTTCTCGGTGCACAAGGGACTCCTCTACAACCTCACCGCTACGAATTGCACCGCTATCAAAACAGACGGACCCCACCCACATGTGTTGCGACCAGCCACTTGCCACGGACAGTTCATCACGGCGGCTTATCGGAAGGCCACCAAACCGTCGTTTAAGCCGTAGTCTATGTGGCACGGAACAACCCGCAGCTCCAGCGCGTGCCGGCAGGCACCTCATATCGCTTCAGACGAATCGCAGCTGTTCGGTGCTGTCCTGGCCGAGAATATATGAATAACCGGACGTGTACATGATTGCACGTGGCTCGAATGAACCCGGCCTTGACGTCCAGTGTCGGGTCCATGCCATCATAAGCGCCACTCCACCTAGCTGCGCGTAGATTTCAACCATGTACGCCATGGCCAGCTGGGAACAGACGGCGGCGATGGGGTTCACGCGCCGTAGCGCGGAGTACCCTGTTCCCAACGTCGGTCCGACCCGTCGATTAGGATGGAAAGGCGCGTTGACAGGACACGAAAGTGGCGTGTGGATGCCAGACAGGAGCTCATCTCACTTGATGGCCGGCGGCATCAAAACGCACATCCATGAGCACGGCGTACGACAGCGTGCCGTTCATGTCCACATGTTCGGAAAGGTCGAATGGGGTCAGCGTTGATTGGTTGAGGAAGCTTGAGCACCGCGGGCGTTGACGGCGCACGGCACCGACCCGTTGATGGCGATGAAAAGGTGAGTTGAAAGGGCACGGAAGTGGACAGCGAATGGAAGGCCTGATCTCACCTCTCTTTATGGACGGCGTGACCACCGGCATCACGCCCATACGCAGGGCATACGACAGCGCGCCATGCATGTTCATATGCTGGAACAGCTGTGGAGGGAGGCGGTTTGGTGCTTGAGGAAGCTTGAGCACCGCGAGGCGACGGCGGCACCACCGACCGGTTGATAGAAATGGAAAGGTGCGTTTAAAGTACACGAAAGTGGCGTGCGGATGACAAACGAGAATGCGCCTCCCTTGATGGATTGCTGGACCACGTGCGTCACAGTATGAGCACGGCGTACGACTGAGTGCCGTTCATTTACACATGCTCGAAAACATGCTCGAAACAAAAGAGGTTGAGCCCTAGTGGAACCTTGACCGCCGCGAGCGTCGACGGCCCGCTTCGCGCACTGCGCAGACGGAAGGGACGAAACAGCGTGCGGAGCCGCCCTCGTGCCGAAGTTGTAGATGGCGTACGGATGGGAGAACTTGCACGATATTCCTGCGAAAGGGATGGGTCCTGAAAGGTGGGTTTGAGCCGGGTGACGGCGGGTTGGGCTGCGAATGGCATTGGGCGTGGCAGAAAGGACCACGGGGAGACGAGGGTGACGGTTGCGAGCAGCCGGGACCACACAAAGCGCGCTTGATCAAGGGGGTTGAGCGCTAGTGGATGCTTGAGCACCACGAGCATCGACGGCATGCTTCGCGTACTGCGCCGACGGAAGGGAAGCCGCAGCGTGCGTAGCCGCGCTTGCGCTCAAGTCGTAGACGGCGGACGGATGGGGAGACTATATATAGGTAGAATGGGCCGGTCTGGAAAGGTGGGAAGGTTGAAGATCTTCTGGAAGGATTGATACAGGTATTCTTATGCTTTGGTTATGATGCTGCAGGCACGCAGGGTTGGGGCCGATGACGGTGGGTTGGGCGGGGAATTGCGTCGCGCGTGGCGGGAAGGACCACTGGGGGACGCGCGTGACGGGCGCGAGCAATCGGGACCACAAACATAGCGCGCAGGAGCACGGCGCACGACAGCGTGCCGTTCATATGCGCATGCTGGAACAGCAGCATAGGGGTGCGGTTGAGCGGCTGTGGAAGCCTGAACACCGCAAGCCACGACGGCACGATTCGCGCACTGCGACGACGGAATGGAAGATGCAACGTGCGTAGCCGCGCTCGTGCTCAATTCGTAGACCACGGACGGATGGGGGGGAGCTGTCATGCGAAAGGGTGTCGTGCGAAAGGGACGGGTCCGGAAAGAGGATCAGGTTCATGATCTGTGGAAAGATTGATACAGGTGGTCGGATAATTTGGTGATTGTGTTGCAGGCAAGCAGGTTGGGGGCCTATGACGGTGGGTTGGGCGGGGAATGGCGTCGCACGTGGCGGACAGGACCACGGGAAAGACGAAGGCGACGGACGCGAGCAAGGCAGGATTTGTTTGGGACTGGAGAAGAGTTTTGGGGAGAACAGGGTGGTGCGCGGCGCGGTTTGAGGGGAGAGAATGATGACGGTTTGGGCGTACGGTGTCAGAAGCAGGCGGGGCAGCTGTGGATGGCGAAGGAGGTGGGTTGTGCGTGACGTGAGGTTCTGTTGACAGGGTGTTGAGGAAGCTTGAGCACCGCGGGCGTTGACGGCGCATGGCACCGACCCATTGATGGCAATGAACAGGTGAGTTGAAATGCCACGGAAGTGGAGTGTGGATGGAAGAGACGAGATCGCCTCCCTTGATGGACGCCGGGACCACGAGAATTCATGCCCATACGCAGGGCATACGGAAGGGCGCCGTTCATGTCCACAAGCTTGAACAGCCCTACGGGGCGGCGTTAGGGTGCTTAAGAAAGCTTGGGCACCGCGAGCGTCGAAGGCGCGCATCACCGATCCGCAAACAGCAAATGACAGGTGCGTTGAAGGGGCACGAAAGTGGGGTGCGGATGACCATCAAGAACGCGCCTACCTTGGTGGATTGCTGGTCCACGTGCAACCCACGCATGAGTACGGCGCACGACTTCGTGCAGTTCATGTCCACAAGCTTGAACAGCTCGACCCTGGTGAGGTTGAGAGCTATTGGAAGCTTGAGGACTGCGAGCGTCGACGGCACGCTTCGCATACTGCGCCGACGGAAGGGAAGACGCAGCGTTCGTAGCAGTGTTCGTGCAGAAGTTGACACGGCGGACGGATTAGGACTTGACGTGGTGGTGGCGGCAAGGATATTTGGGCGAAAGGGATGGGTCCTGAAAGGTGATGCTGATCGTTGAAGGCTGGAAGTATTGGTAGAGGTAGCAGGATGTTTTGGGGGTGAGATTAAAGGAACAGAAAGTTGGGACCGGCGGCGGAGGGGTTGGGGCGAATGGCGTCGCACGTGGCGGAAAGGACCACGGGGGAGACGAGGGTGACGGGAGCGGGAAATCGGGTCCACAAACAAAGCGCGCATGAGCACGGCGCACGACAGCGTGCCGTTCATGGCCACATGCTGGAACAGGTTGATAGGGGCGGTTGATTGCTAGTGGATGCTTGAGCACCGCGTGCATGGACGGCAGGCCTCTCGCACGGCCCCGACGGAAGGGACGGCGCAGCCTGCGTAGCCGCGCTCGTGCGCAAGTCGTAGAAGGCGGACGGATGGGGGACTTGTCGTGTGAAAGGGAGGGGCAGGAAATGTGAGAAGGTTGAAGATCTGCGCGAAGGATTGATACAGGTAGTCGGATGAATTGGTGATGTTGTTGCAGGCACGCAGGATTGGTGCAGATGACGGTGGGTTGGGCGGGGAATGGCGTCGCACGTGGCGGACAGGAGCACGGGCGAGACGAAGGCGACGGGCGCGAGAAAGGCAGCATTTGTCTGGGACTGGAGAAGAGTTTTTGGGGAGAACAGGGTGGCGCGCGGCGCGGTTTGAGGGGAGAGAATGATGACGGTTTGGGCGTACGGTGTCAGAAGCAGGCGGGGCAGGTGTGGACGGCGAAGGAGGTGGGTTGTGCGTTTCGTGAGGTGAGGTTCTGTTGACAGGGCGTAGTGACGAAGGGAGGTTGGATGAGAACGGGCGAGGCGGTCGGCGGTGGATGGAGGGAGGAGAGTGGGATATTGGCAAGGATGTTGTGTCACACTGATGAGATCAAGCCCAGGCGCGCAATCAGCAGTTATAAAATATATAATGTTTGGGCGCTGAGGTACCCGGGTGGCCCGGAACGACGTCGTCATGTCAGTTTATTGAAGCAGAAGGGCCTGGTGGTACGCGGCGGTGATGACGTCGTTGTCGTCGACCAACTCGAAAGTTGTGCAACAGCCGGCGTGGATTATTTTGCGGATGACGTAATCTCCTTTGACGGCCCTACGAAATCGGCGCAGGAGCGCGAGTTGTTGGGGGTGCCTCAGGATATTGACCATGATCGCCTCGAAGAGGGGATCTAGCCTTACCTCAAGCAGCGCAGCGCCCAAGCAGTTGACTAGGCGGGTGTCCGCGGGCGACATCCGCATGGTGCACAGCGCGGCACGCATGGCGCGCAGCCGCCTCTTGCTGCGGCGCGATAACATAATCATGGGTGGTAAGGGCGGCAACGGCAGCGCGGGAAACGCGGTCAGACCGGGCGGCGCGGTGGAAGTGGGCGTCGCGGGAAGCGCGGGCGGTACGGGCGGTGCGAGCGGGGCCGACATCGCGGACGGCGGGGGCGGTGCAAACAGTGCGAGCGGCGCAAACTGCGCGAGCGGTGCAGGAAGCAGAGCCGTCGCGGTCGTGGTGGTTGGCGCAGTCGGCATGAGCGGCGCAGTTGACGGGGTCGATTGTAGCGGTACGGGTATCTCTGGCAGTGGGTCCGGCGAGAACCGTGCATTCGGCGCGACCAGCGCGGCCAGTGCGGGCGTTAAGACCGACGCGGTCGACGCAGGCAACGCAGGCAACGCGGCAAGCTTGCGCGTCAGGGTAGGTTCAGCAGCCGATGGCGGCGGGGTCGAAACGGGCCGGGCGCGTCGAGCACCCCTCTGCACACGGAACGTCAGCTTGTTGACCTGCATTGGAAGATGAAGAGGTGGTGGGAGAGGAAAACGCTGCAGGTGGAACAGGGAGATGCGGTCGGGAGTAGAGGCGAGGTACGATGGGATCCAGCGTATGCGCGGTATTCGAAGCGGCAGGCCGCACGGCGGCGGCAAATGGCCCACTGCTGGTCCCATCGTTCCCGCGGGGCCAGCGCGTGCACGGGAAGGCTATTTGGCGGTCAATTATAGGCCCGAGATTAAACGCGGAATACATGATTTAGAGTGTGGATTTGATGGTTTATCCGTGGCAACATGCCACGGATAAACCATGAAATCCTGTGTTCCGCCCCGCGCAGAGCAAAGCACCTGGCCGGGCCTTTGCTCACACGTGCACTTGCAGAACCCATACCGCGTAATCGCCTTCCTACAATGGGGCCGATCCTTCGGCGGGCCCAATGCGTCCACGCCCGGATGGGGCGCGGTGGCTGGACACGCGGCGCGTGCCCGCACCTTCGTGGAACACGTGGCAGGATGGTGCCTGAGTTATTACATTCATTGGCAATTGGTGTAAAGTTGTTTACAGTAGGACTGCTCTCGGTACCTACTGCGTGCTACTGTATACAGAAAATGATTGGGCGTGTACTGTTTAAACGTGCAGAGAGAGTCGTCACCGTGTCTACTTAGTCTTTGGCCAACACTATGCCCTTATTCATGTGTGGGCACACCGTCGGAAGTCGTCGCTTCTCTATCCGTTGTTGAATTGCGGAACAGGTTTCCGCTCATTGTTCTGTGATATGTGTCGCTCTCAGATCGCAGCCACTGGACGTGCGCGCTACTGCGTGCTACACAGCAAATATTCTATATACGTATGATAAACATATAGAAGATAAATGGATAATGTAGGGCCCAGATAACAGAGAAATGACCTCCGGATCTGCAAATGTAGCTTGACCCTGAGGGGGAAGGGATGTCTGTCTCACATCTCCGAATCCGACCCGTCCTGCACGACCACATCGCCGCGTGCCCCCTCGAGACTATGCCTGACTAAGCACACGCGCGCGCGCCACACCTGTGTGACGCTGCAGGGACGACCACGGCGATGTCAGGTACATCTGCACCACGCTTGAGCGCGTGTGTGCCGTGCGCGTAACCTCGAGCAAGGGCGGCATCACTGGAAAGTTGGAGCGTTTACTCCTGTTCACAGTACGAGTGCCGTTGCCCGTAGAGTCGTGCGTGTATGGAAGAACGTGAAACAGGGGTAGAGGTAGAAGAGAACAGGTAGGTTTGTTGCCCTTTCAACCAGTTTGCTTCTATGTGGGAACCCTGTTAGTTTGTTTACTTTGATTGAACTTAGTGGTCAATATGACTTGCACCCCCTTGCTCCCTTCTTCGTACCGGTCACCGTGGTGACCTGTGTTTGCTCCAAGCGCCGCCGTGGGTCCCGGTTTTCTCGGTGCACAAGGGACTCCGCTAAAGACTCACTGCTACGAATTGCACCGCCGTCAAAACAGACCGACCCCTCCCCATGTGCTGCACCCGGCCGCTTGCCACGGACAGTTCATCACGACGGCTGCTCGGCAAGGCCATCAAACCGTCGTTCACGCCGTAGTCTATGCGGCACGGAACATCCCGCAGCTTCAGCGCGTGCCGGAAGGCACCTCATATCTCTTCAGAAGAATCGCCGATGTTCGGTGCTGTCGTCGCCGAGAATATATGAATAACCGGACGTGTGCATGATTGCGCGTGGTTCGAATGAACCCGGCCATGACGTCCAGTTTAGGTTCTAAGTCATCATAAGCGCCACTCCACCTAGCTGCGCGTAAATTTCAACCATATACGCCATGGCCAGCTGGCAACAGACGGCGTCGATAGGGTTCACGCGCCGTAGCGCGGATTACTCTGTGCCCAAAGTCGGTCCGAACCGTTGATTTGCATGGAGAGGCGCGTTGACAGGACACTAAAGTGGCGTGTGGATGCCAGACAGGAGCTCGTCTCACTTGATGGCCGGCGGCACCAAAAAATGCACATCCATAAGCAGGGCGTACGACAGCGTGCCGTTCATGTCCACATGCTCCGAAAGCTCGAATGGGGTCAGGGTTGACTGCTTGAGGGAGCTTGAGCAATCGCGAGCATCGACGGCGCACGGCACCGACCCGTTGGTGGCGATGAACAGGAGAGTTGAAAGGGGACGGATGCGGAGTGCGGATGGAAGACACGAACGCACCTTCCTTGATGGATAGCAGTACTACGAGGATCATGCCCATAAGTAGGGCATACGGCAGCCCGCCGTTTATGTCGACATGCTCAAACAGCTCTACTGGACGGGCCCTTGGGTGCCTGAGAAAGCCTGAGCACGGCGAGCGCGCGGGGACGCGCGTCACCGAACTGTTCATAGCAATGGACATGTGTGTTGAAAGGACAGGAAAGTGGCGTGCGCCTGGCAAACAGGAAATCGCCTCCCTTGATGAATATCTGGACCACGTCCATCACGGGCATGAGTACGGTGCCCAGCAGAGTGCCGTTTATGTCCACATACTCGAGCACGCTCGAATGGGGTCAGGTTTGATTGCTTGAGGAAGCTTGAGCACCGCGAGCGTCGACGGCGCACTGCACCGAACCGTTGATGGCGATGAACAGGTGAGTTGAAAGGGCACGGAATTGGAGTGCGGATGGAAGATACGAGCTCGCCTCCCTTGATGGACAACGGGGCCGCGAGTATCACTCTCATAAGCAGGGCATACGGCAGCCCGCCGTTCATGTCGACATGCTAAAACAGCTCTACTGGAGGGGCCCTTGGGTTCTTGAGAAAGCTTAAGCACCGCGAGAATCGACGGCGCGCATCACCGACCTGTTCACAGTAATGGACAGGTGCGATGAAAGGACGCGAAAGTAGCAAACAAACAAAGCGCGCGTGAGCAAGGCCCCCGGCAGTGTGCCGTTCATTTCCACATGCTGCAGGAGCTGGATAGGGGTGCGGTTGAGCGCTAGTGGATGCTTGAGCACCGCGAGCATCGACGGTGCGCTTCGCGCATTGCGCCGACGGAATGGACGACGCAGCGTGTGTAGCAGCGCTCGTGCTCAAATCGTAGACGGCGGACGGATGAGGGTACTTGTCGTGCGAAAGGGGCGGGTCCGGAAAGGTGATCAGGCTGAAGATCTGGTGGAAGGATTGATACATGTAGTCGGATGACGTGGTGATATTGTTGCAGTCACGCAGAGTTTGGGCCGATAATGGTGGGTTGCGTGGCGAACGGCCCCGTGTCGCGCGTGGGGGACCGGACCACGGGAGACACGAAGGCGACGGGCGCAAGCAAGGCAGGATTTGTCTGAGACGGGAGAAGAGTTTTTGGCGAGCACAGGGTGGTGGTGGTGCGCGGCGCGGTTTGAGGGGAGAGAATGATGACGGTTTAGCCGTATGGTGGCAGAAGCAGGCGGGGCAGGTGTGGACGGCGAAGGAGGTGGGTTGTGCGTGACGTGATGTTGCAACGGGCGAGTCTGAGGCGTTGGACGGAGGGAGGCAGGGGATGGCGGGATTTGGGATAGGATGTCATTTGCATGTGGGATCAAGCCATGCGGTCCCATGAGCAGTTTTTAAAAATAAAAGTGCCTGTAACGGGCACTGATTGGCCTCTTGATAACTACAGTAGAGCTTTACAAGTGATGTTCTGGAGTACACTCACTGCCTTCTTCGAGAAAGCGTTACTTAAATCGCGACCTTTGCTTGTAGCACCCAGTATATTGCTAAAACATCTTCTTCGAAACCACTTCCCCAGAGCATCAGACGAAGTACATCGCTGGGTATACAAGGGATATGTAGTATAACGTGCGCTAACATTGGAATACTGTATTCGTACTGGGTAATAACAATGTTTTCTACGCTCTCTGGATCCCTGAAATAGGCGATTGTCACCCACACACACACTCTCTCCCCCGTTGATTATTCACAATTAAACCCATACACCTGTGTGTGTGTCAGGGGTGGGGGTTGGTGATTGGCTCTGTCTCATGGCCATTCATGTTCAATTTCGTCCGCGCCACCTGTACACACAACGACTTCTGCGCCGCGGTGCGTCGGGCCATCCGCATCACTACCGCCTAATCCGGCTTGTGTGGCGTACTGTTGTGAAACATGTACTGCTATGGCGATTTCTTTTACTGATATTGCTACAGCCATTTGCCCACGCTCGATTGCGACGACACAGCAGCGCAATGAGCGTGCGTGTGCGCGACCATGCAAACGCGAGACTTCGAGCGAGCTCACACAGTGAACTGATAACGGGAGCACGGCACCCAGCGATGGCCGTGACGACTGCAGCTTGCATTGCAGAGGTACGCGACCCCATAGCGAAAGGGATAAAGAAGGCTGGATAACAAGCAGCGCCCGTGCTGTGGCGCAACACAAGAGGGCATCAAGCACGCAGCGGGCGAACGAGACGTCAATTGCAATACGGCCGCCATGTGGCCTTATCGCCACGCCCACGCCCGTGAGTAGATTGATTTCGAGGGAGAGGTCGTCTGCCGCGGATACGAGCGGGCGCGGCTCTGCGACGCGTTCAAATAAAAGCGGCGGCAATGAACGCCGCCATCTTGTCGCGCGGTACTGCGGACACCGGCTTGTGCCGACTACTGCGCTCGCGACGCTCCCTTGCCACCACGCGGCTCCTACCCGAACTTCCCATCCTTCCGACATACACGCGTCTTGTAACTGTACCACGTCATCTGGGCTACCGCAACGAAGAACGACCCCATTGCGCAACGCTGCGACGTTCCCCGCCATCCTCGGAACTATCAACCCCGTGAAACTAAGTCTTCATCGCAGTTTTGGGCCTCGCGGTAGGCGGCGATGGTGACTATCTTTTTTTTTCATCACCAACTCGTACGTCATGCAACAGCCGCCGTGGACTGTTTTTGCTAATGAAGTAATCCCTTTATTGACGCTCCCCCATGGTGCAAAGTGAGGGGCACATGGCGTGCAGCCGCTTCTTGTTGCGTTCCGAAAAATAATCATGCGGTACACACAGCACGGGCAGCAAAAGCCCGTGGGCGGCGTGCGCGGCCAGCCCGGGCTGTGCTGGGGACGTGGACGTCGCGGGAAGCGTGGTTCGCGCGGCCGGTTCCAGCGGGGACGGCATCGCAGGCGGCGGGGATGGTACGAAGAATGCGAGCGGGGAAAACAGCGCAGTGCGGTGCGGGAAGCATAGGCGCCGCGGCCGTCACGGGCGCAGAAGGCATGAGAGGCGCAGCCGACGCGGCCGATTCGAGCGGTGCGGCCATCTCTGGATGCCGATCCGGCGAGAACAGTGCATTCGGCGTGGACGCCGCACCCAGTACGGGCGTTAAGGCCTACGCAGCCGACTATGTCGACACAACAGACGCGTCTGACGCGGTACACGTAAGCAACGCGTTCCAACGCGGAAAGCGCGAGCCTACCAGTCGGCTCAGTCGGCGCTGGCGGCCGGGTCGAATCGGGCTTGGCGGATGGAGTACCGCTGTGCACACGGAACGTCAAGCTTGTTGACCTGTATTGGGAGAGGTGGTGGGAGAGGAAAACGCTGGAGGAGGAAAAGGGAGGTGCCGTCTGGATAAGAGGTGTGACCTGCGGGGGCTCCATCATGACCCAACGGGGGTCAGAACGATGCCTTCAGGGATGGAGGGGCGGCTTGGTGGCTATGCGGGCGGGCGCAGCTGCGGGAGACCCGTGTGAGGATGATGCCTATCAGATGCCACGTAGTACAAATTGCAGACGTGGACCGATTTGTGTCTGTCCCCCCCCCCCTATCAATTCAATTGAAAAAGCGATTCTCGATGGATCCCCATTAGATGCAGCGAGAAAGTTGAAATACAGCAGTATTTGTCGGAAATTTACAATATAAATGGACTGTTAGATAGAGTGGGTTCTGCCCGAAAGGTGTAAAGGTATGGAAGATGTCAGGAGACGAGATGATGTTCGAGGTTCAGAAAGTCCATGTCGCCTTCCCGAGGAAGTGAAGACGAGTGGCATTTATACATTTAAACTACAGTGCTATCTGTGGGAATAGCATCAATAAGGGAATGAAGTAATTATCTGCGAGGAGGGCGCAACTACAGAGAACGATGCAATTGTCAATAGGAGAGCACGAACAAAGGGGAGTGCGAGAGTGGTGCAATACGTTTGCACTTGCACGGGAGCTTGCGCAAAAACGCATTGCTTCAATAATCTGCACGGAAGCAAGATTAAAGAAAGAGAGGGGAAATTGTCAGGTAGAGTGCTCTTGCACTGAGCGGGAGTACATCAACATCTTGCACTGAGCGGGAGTACATCAACAAAAAGGGCTTGAACCCACGCCCGAAACATTACTTCAGAGGTATAATACTGTGGGTGTCGTACAGTAGGGGGGTGCTTAAGCCTACACGAAGTACATGTGGACCACGTGGAGGAGAAGGCGTGAACCACATACAACGGCCAACGCGTCAAATCACATTTCTATGCCGCATAAAGCAATACTTACAGGTGTAAACGTCCACACGTGTTCTGCGTGTATGTCACTTGGGCACTCCCGGCACGGGTGCCACGGCTCTCGGGCCACGGCGCGCGGAATGGAGTCCTCCGGTCGGAAGTTAAGGTCCACTATAGTCATCGGCGCGGTGGCGCTCCGCGCCGACGCCACCGCGCGCCCCGCGCCCGCCGGCCGTCATCGCCGCGCGCGGCGCCGTCCGTCCTTCGTATGGCTCGCGGGATGCTAATTACTGAATAAAGTTTTGAAGTTGTAGCCTAGGTCGACCCGTCTTTCGTAACAGAACGGGGTGCGAAGCGGCGCCGGAGCCACTTGTCTCATCCAAAAATAACCTATTTCATGGGTCCAGAGAGCGTAGCGATCCTTACTTGTTAGTACCTTCTTTGGCTTTCCATGTAAAAGTGAAAGTCCACAACTACAGTTTTATTATCTTCTTTGGGTTTCGATGCAAAGATGGGAGTCCACAACGACAGCCCTCTGTAATGAAGTCTATCTTAATTACAGTGCATATGCCCTAGAGCCCATGGCTGGTGGTTCGTTTGAAGAAGCGGGCCCAGCCTAGCCTACGTACGGCCCATGTGAAGCTGGTGTCACGGAAACGGAACACAAAGAGCGATCGATCATGCACACAGCATCCTAAACCGCCCTCTCCTGCCTACCTCCGGCCACCACCGACCGCCTAGCTCGCCCTCACACGTCCCCCAAATTATCTGCTCAGGTATGTGCACATGAACGGCACGTTGTCTTACGCCGTGCTCAAAGGCGTGATGGTCGTGGTGCCTCTTGCCATCAAGGGATGCATGCTCGTGTTTTTCATCCGCACAAAACTTTCATGTCCTTTCAACACGTCTGTCCATCGCTACCAATGTGTCAGTGTCGCTCGGGTTCCAAACTCGCAGTGATAGATACCTTGTGTTCCACGTGCGCGTGGAACATGCTTGCGGTGCTCTAGATTCCTCAACATCTCAACCGCACTCCTTTGAGCTTTTCAAGAATGTGGAATTGGACGGCAAGATTTCGTACGCCGAGCTCATGGGCGTGATGCTCGTGGTCCCGCTGGTGATCACGGGAAGCGCGCTCGCGTCTACCATCCACACGCCACCTTCGTGTCCTCTCAACGTGCCAGTTCATCTCCATCAACGTGTCAGTACCGCGCGCAGTCGATGCTTGCGGTGGTCAAGCTTCCTCAAGGGCCCAACCTCACCTCTATTCAGCTGTTCAAGCATGTGAACATGAACGGCTAGATGGCGTACGCCATGCTCATGGGCGCGATGCTCGTGGTCCGTCTGGTCATCAAGGGAGGCGAGGTCGTATATTCCATATCCCCGCAACTTTCATGCCCCTTCATCACGTCTGTCCATGGCCATCAATGGGACAGTTCCGCGCGTGGTCCACGCTTGCGCTGCTCTAGCTTCCTCAAGAGCTCAACTGCACGCAAATGAGCTGTTCAAGCATGTGGACATGAACGGCTCGATGTCGTACGCCGTCCTCATGGACGTGATGGCCATGGTCCCGCTGGCCATGGACGTCGGCGAGCTGGAGTATTTCATGCGGGCGCAACTTTCATGTCCTTTCAACGCGCTTGTCAATCTCAATCAACGGTCAGGGCTGCCCGCCGTCGACGCTCGCAGTCCTCAAGCTCCCACAAGCGCTCAAGCGCACACCTATGAGCTGTTCAAGCATAGGCACATTCACGGATCGATGTCGTACGCCGTGCTCATGGTGTGCTGATCATGGTCCATCAAGGGAGGCGTGCTCATGTTTGTCATTCGCACTCCACTTCCAAATCTCCAGTCCATCGCCGTCAACGGGTCAGTGCCTCGCGCGGTCCCCTCCCGCTGTGCTCATGGTTTCTCAAGCGATCAACCGCACCCCTATGAGCTGTTCAAGAAAGTGGACATAAACGGCCTATGTCGTAAGCTGTGCTCATGTCGCTTCATGCTCGTTGTCCGCTGGCCATCAAGGGAGGACGGTACCGCAAGTCTGTCGGCCACCTTAGTGCTGCGGCGGTGAGGGGTCAAGCCCGTCGGCCACCCGGGCCGGCGGCACGCGAATCGTGGCGCCCACACTGGGCGCTGCTCGACACGTCCGCCGGCCTCTCGGCGGCATCCGAAACCGACGCCCACCCGGGGCGGCGGTACAGCAAGCCCGTCGGCCACCGGGTCGGCGGCACTGAAATCGCGGCACCCACGCTGCGTGCTACTCGACAAGCCCGCTGGCCTTTTGGCGGCATCCGAGTCCAACGCCCACCCTGGGCGCCGGTACACCAAGACTGCCGGCCACCGGGTCGGCGGCTACCGACAAGCGGCGCCCACGCTGGGTGCTACTCGCCAAGTCAGTCCGCCGGAAGCATCGCTCTGCTGGGCGGCATCCGAAGTCCGACGTCCATCCGGGGCGCCGGTACCGCAAGCCCGTCGGCCACCGGGTCGGCGGCAACCGATTCGCGGCACCCGCAATGGGTGCTGCACGCTGCTGCGCCCGCCATCCCATCTGGTTGGTGGCATTCGAAGTCGGGCGCCCACTCTGGGCGCCCGGCACGCAAACCCGTCGGCTACCGAGTCGGCGGGACTCGAATCGCGGCGCCCACGCTGGGTGCTGCTCGACAAGTCCGCCAGCCTCTCGGCGGCATCCGAAGTCCGACGCCCACCCGGGGCGCCGGTACAGCTATCGCAAGTCCGTCAGCCGCGCAGGTCGGCGGCAGCCAAGAACATCTACTTCCGGCCGCGTCCGCGCGTTCCGGTCCGCCCTGCCCGGGTCCATGAGAGGACCCCGACTCACCCAGCCCGCCGACCTATCTGGTCGGCGGCAATCGAAGTCCTACGCCTACCCTGGGCGCCGGTACACAAAGTCCGTCGGCCACCGGTCGGCGGCACGCGAACCGCGGCGCCCACGCTGGGCGCTGTTCGACACGTCCACCGGCCTCACGGCGGCACCCGAAGTCCGACGCCCACCCGGGGCGCCGGTGCACAAAGTCCGTCGGCCACCGGGCCGGCGGCACGCGAATCGCGGCGCCCACGCTGGGCGCTGCTCGACAAGTCCGCCGGCCTCAAGGCGGCATGCGAAGTCCGACGCCCGCCAGGGCGCCGGTACTGCAAGCCCATCGGCCACCGGGTCGGCGGCAATCGACTCGCGGCACCCGCAATGGGTGCTGCACGCTGCTTTCGCCCGCCGTCCTATCTGGGCGGTGGTATTCAAAGTCCGCCCGCCCTTCCGCGTCACGCCGCCACGACGTCACCCGGCCGTGCCCACTGGAAACAGTCACCGATCTGCTCTGTGCGGGTTCAAGAGAAGATTCCGACTGAGTCGGAACCTATAGCTATAGCCAGGCAAGGCTCGTGAGCTCACGAGCCTTGCCTGGCTATAACTGCGCACGTCCGACTCGCGAGCCCTGCCTTGCTTTAACTGCGCACGTCCGACTCGCAAGCCCTGCCTGGCTTTAACTGCGCACGTCCGACTCGCAAGCCCTGCCTGGCTTTAACTGTGCACTCCAACGCGAGCCCTGCCTGGCTTTAACTGCGCACCCTTCGACTCGCGAGCCCTACACGGCTATAACTGTACCCATCTACCCTCGAGCCCTACATGGCTATAACTGTATCCATCATCCATCGAGCCTTGCCTGGCTATAACTGAGCTCTACATTCCTCCAGGCGCCTCCTCTCTTTTCTTTCATGCCCATCTGCGCGCACTGACGCGCACAAATGAGCATGGGGGCACTGTGGTCAGCGGCGCCTACTCGAGCAATGACAGTGCAGCTACGTACCGCGAGCGCTACGT
>JAULBV010205598.1:0-16941 GCA_032358295.1 Pterothamnion heteromorphum | reverse complement strand
CCGCCGCCCCGCCAGGAAAAGAAGGCTGGAGGATTGGTCTCGAAAACACCGAGAAAAAACTCATCGGCACCTTGTTGTTAGAGCACACCGCGCTTTCGACCTCGGGCGACAGCTATCAGTTTCACGAAATCGACGGGGAGCGCCACTCCCACCTCATTGACCCCTCCACCAAGCAAAGTAAAACCAACCGCCTCAACGTCACAACGATCGCCCCCACCGCAATGCAAGCAGACGGCTTTGCGACTGCCCTCCGCGTCTTATCTAAAGAACAAGCACTTCTCCTCACCAAGAAAGAACCAGCCCTCGAAGCCCTCTTCATGCCCTATCAGAAGAGCGTTTTTAAAACAAAGGGCTTCCCCAGTTTACGAGAGCTCGAAAAATAAAACTGTTCATTTGGTCGGTGAGCTTATTTAGTAAGCTAGGCTACGGAAGACTCACTCTACTTAAACCGAACCATTTCAAAATGCGCAGGCTGGTGGAAATTTGGCTCCTTACCTGGCAAGGCCGCCGCTGTGAAAAATTTCTGGCCACCGCTCGCCTCATCCTCCCCACTTCCTAAAATGAAGGTCGCATTGAGGCGCGACTCCTCGCTCCATAAATCCACCGTTCCAGATCTCAGTGATGACAACGGAATCGTCGCCGCTACCGTCACCTCACCCTTCACCTCATCGACCAAACTTTCAGTCACCACTCCTGCCAACGCCTCATTCGGCAAGACCGGCACTCTTGGCTCTGCAAAAAAGCACGACCACCACGCGCCATTAGGAGCTAAATTAAACTCCAAGTAATGCCCGCTCTGCGGGTCTGCTAAGAAAAACTCCCCCACATCATACTTCCATAATTCCTCCTTAAATTCGTGCGCAGATGCCTCTGGGTGGCCGAAAACGGGCAAGCTCATCCGCATCACAAAAACAATGCTCTCCCCATCCTTAAAAAAGGCAAATTTTGGGGTCCATGCGCTTTTTTCTCCATACCAATCTACATCGATAACCGTCAATCCATTACAAGTAAGATAGTTACCGCTTTTCCCTGCAATATATTTTAAAATTTTAATCATCCCTCCAACGCTTCAGCAATCTTTGCACAAAAATATTGCAAATGAAAGGTTTAGGCTTGTTTAATGTGTCAATCCATGAAAGTTTATCTTTTTAGGAAACGTAATGATCGATAAGCAGTTTGTGAAATAGTTTAATCACTTGTGACAAAGTCACCCAAACAAACCCTCTAGAGATCCGATAACTCCTTACTAATGAAAACGATCGAATACATCGGCCCTAAGCCCACCACTGCAAAACGCGCCCCCAAAGGGAGCTGGTGGATGCTCATGCTTGCCCTCTCCGTAGCCACGGCGGGATCACTCATGCTTAGCAAATACGTGCAAGCGCAAGACTCCCAGGTCTCTGCCAGCACCACGACCGAAGCGATCACCGGTCTCCACACCTCATCGTCTTTCTCCCACCGACTCGCCGCCGCCGCCCTTGAGCGCACTCGCGAGGACATCACGCTCGATCACGCCTACTACATGATCGCCTACCCTGGTGGTGACATTGATCTTCAGCGTGGAAAAGAAGCGGACCTCATCGTTCGTAGCTTCCGCGCCCTCGGCACCGACCTCCAAGTGCTTATCCACGAGGACATGAAGGCCAACTTCCGTGACTACCCACAAATTTACGACATGGCCAAGCCAGATCCTAATATCGATCACCGCCGCGTCCCAAACCTCGCTCGTTATTTTTCCCGCCATGGCGAAGTTAAGAAAAACTCCCGCCAAAGCAGCGACTACGCCATCGGTGACATCGTCGTTTGGAAGCTCCCCTACGGAGCTGACCACATCGGCATCGTTGTTCCCGGCCCCGGCACTCACCAAGAGGAAAAATGGGTCGCCCACTACAGTAGTAACGGCCCCGTCTGGGAAGACGCCCTCTTCTCCTACGAAGTCACCGGCCACTACGCCGCGAAGGCTGAGTGAGCATCCTGATTCACAACCGGCACAATGAGATTAACGGGCAAATATTAAACCGCTAATCCAGCGGATCTAACGAATCTTTTTGTTACTCTCTCCTAACTCATCAGTATTAGTCGAACACGAATTGGACGAATACACACGAATCCTTTCTGTTGAAGGCTTCCCCTAAAAAAGATTCTTCCTTTCGTGTTCATCCGAATCATTCGTGTTCACCAATTGAACCGCAAGCACTTGCCTTAGCATACCTTCTTCACTAAACTAATCACCCTATGGAAAACGTTCCTTCAGTGCGCATTGATAAGTGGGTTTGGGCAGTTCGCTTCGCGCGGACCCGTTCCCTCGCCGCCAAAGACTGCGCCAGCGGGCGGATCAAACGACTCGACCCCGTCAAAAAAGAACTCAAATCCCTCAAAGCCTCCGCCACTGTCAAAGTCGGCGATATCCTAGAAATCCCCTCAACTGATCGCAGCCACCAACGTACCGTCGTTGTCAAAGAACTCCTCGAAAAACGAGTCGGCGCCCCCCTCGCCCGCCTTGCCTACGACGACGAAACTCCCGAGAAAATCCTCAACGAGGCCACCGAAAAGAAAAAAATCCTCCGTGAGGATCGCTTACACCGACAAGAAGGTGACCAAGGCCGCATGACCAAACGCAAACGCCGCGAATGGAACAAAGGCCTCCATTCCTTTAATCCCGACGAGCCCGAATAGTCGCCCCCCGCCTATCCATTTCAAAACGCAACGCGATGACCCTTTCAAGCTTCCCCACCATCTCCACCCTCAATAAAGACCTCGGTCAACTGCTCATTCTCGGCAGCCTCTTTGTCTTCCTCATGGGAACCGGACGCCTCTCTTCTGAAGTCAAAGCAGAAACCCAGAATAAAGAAGCCTTCGACCTCTCCAAAGAAGTTCTTTCACTGGGTGCCGAAGATTTCAAAACACGCGCCGCAACCGAGAACAAAATCCAAGTTTGGGCACAAAAAAACAAAGACCATTCAGCCATCGCCTTGCTCACCCAGCATGACGCCACCAAGAACCCCGAAATCCGAATTCGTCTTTTTCGCCTCATCCGTAAAATGAAGACCAGCGATTTATCGAAAGGTTTTCTCGGTATTCAAATGGGGAATCAACAATTCCAGCAATTTCAACAAGGGGTGAAGCAGAAAAATCCGATCGGCGTCCTTGTCACCCGACCTGTTGCGGGTGGACCCGCCGCAAAAGCAGGTATTCTAGCCGGAGACATCATCACCCAAATCGATCAGGTTAAGACGGATGGCTTTGGTGGTTCACAAAAGCTCTCCAACTACGTCAAAAGTAAAAACGCGGGACAACAAATGCGCGTCTTCTTCCTGCGCGGAGAAGTCGAAAAAGAAACCCTCGTCACCCTTGATCCCCTGCCCAAAGGAATCCCCGATGTCTTTGGCAGTGCGCAGAACCGCAATAAAGAAAAGGAGCAAGAAGAGCTCTTCCAAAATTGGCTCCTCAAGCAAAGAGCCCTCCAGCTTGAATAAAACGCTTAATCAATCCATGGAGAAACTCGACGAAGACTCCTTTCAAAGACGTATTGCGCACTCATTATTATAAAGTTGTGAAAAAGGTTTACTTTGCCTAAATACTTAGTTACCTAACTCATTCCTTATGAAACATAATACCCTTATCTTCTTTTTGGCTGCGTCATGTAGCCTCTCTGCTCAATCCGTTGATTGGGCCAACTGGACAAGTCTCAGCCCAGGTGGTGGCGCTACCGCCGATGCCGCAGCCGGCTCGATGCTGATTAATGGGGCTGCTGCATCCGTAAGCGTGGAAGGCTGTCTGACTGGAAACTTCACAAATACCGTCATCAATGGAACCAGCAGCATGTGGAATAATGCGACTCACTTTATTGCGGGAACTGCAAACGGAGATGTCATCAGTACCGATAATATTGAAGGAACACACGGAAACTTCGTTCTCTCTTTTTCTACCCCCATCACCAATCCCGTCTTCTACATGTCTGAGCGCCACCATTTGACTTACGCCTATGACAACGTGACCAATGCTGCAATTGACTTTGAAGTCATGGGAGGAGAATTGGCACTCTGGAATGGCACAACCAGCACCTTGGGTGCAGATACATGGGCTAACATAATAGCAACTGGCTCTAATACCAATAGCTTTGGAACAACCGCAAACGGAACCTTTAGAATGCTCGGAACCTTCAGTGAAATCCGCATCGCTACAGGAAGTGAAGACTACTTCAATATACAGGTAGGTGATGACGCCTACGTAGTCCCCGAGCCGACGAGCACTATGCTCTTGGGACTTGTGAGCCTTTCCCTACTCATAAAGCGCAAACGCTAACTCTCTCTCATCAAAGGATCTTAGAAAAGGCACAGGGATTAACTCCCTGTGCCTTTTTCTATCCCTTAAGTCCCGACCCAATCTGAGCCACCTCGTTGCTTAGTGGGTTCTTATCGCGGGCTTTATAGATCCACTCGACGAGGGATTTATAAATGATGAACGGAAGGGCAATCATCAATAAAAGTGAAACGAAAGTAAAAGCTTGCGGAAGAAGCTTATCGAGAGGTTCCATCCACTGACTCGAGCTAGACCAGACTCCAATCGCAGTGAAACAAGCTGTCGTTTTCCCGAAGAGATAGCTCACATGGATTTTGCGGCGAAAATGCTTCCAGATGATCATTTTGCTCAACCAGGCATAGAGAGGAATACTCGCTACGATACCAATCCATTCGAGTGGCCACATGGCCTGCTCTGCAGCGAAATTTACCCCTAAAATATCCTCAAAAACCCACAAGCATAAGGAGCAGACACAGACTAATACGATCGGGCCCACCATCCATTTGATATTCTCAAGGCTCGGTTCACGGTAAAACCAGTAGCTCGAAAAGGCGACGATCGCTCCAGGCAGGAGCATGGCTATAAAAAAAATGATGATAAAGGAAACCTCAAATATACCACCACTCATCGCTTCCCAAGAGAGGATACCCGAGAAAAGAACGTAGACAAACCAAGCACCAGCTAAAGCCATTCCGAGAAGGCCGATTCGTTGGTGGAATTCTTTGGGCAGGGAGATCATTTAGGTGAAGGGCTGGTTAGCGACTTTAATACCCCTGCTCTAGGTGTCAATGATCCCTCAGAGACCTGCACCTAGGTTTTTAAATTTGTCCTGCGTTGAAATTTTATTTTGAAGATCTTCATGCCAAAAGACTTAATTGAAATTCGTATTTTCATTGCTTCTCCGGGGGGACTTGATGAAGAGCGCAGGGCCTTTCGTGAAGTCATTCAAAAATTCAATGAAGACGAAGCCTTCCACCGTGGATACTGCTTTTACCCGTTGGCTGGGAAGAAACTTGTGGATCCGCGTGATAGTTACTGTCCGAGAAATTTATTTCTTCTCAATTAGCATCGGACCTGGGTGGTTGATGTTGATCGCGTTTTTTGCCTCTCCGGGCATTTCTCCTAAGGGCTTTCTCCGTGTTTCTAAAACCTCTCCTCTGGGGATAATTTTTCCCCCTTCGATACGGGGTGGTTCGCATAGGTGAGGAGTTGGATTGGTGGGAATAGTGTCACCCGTGTCTGCCGTCCATCGGGAGAGAAATTGACGGCCTTTTTGGAGGGCTTTCTCATGTTGGGGTTGTCCTGCTAAGTTGGTGAGTTGGTCGGGGTCTTGGCGGATATTGTAGAGCTCTTCGCGCGGGCAGGGGTTGGCGAATATTTGTTGCTGATGAGAGGCGGTTTTCCCAGCGGCGTGGGCCTTCCAGAGTTCGAGACCTGCGGGATATTTATCGTCTGATTCGTGGCTCAGGTTCATTTGGTTAGGGAAGTTATTTTTCAGATAGGTATAGTCCCCAAAGCGAACGAGTCGGGAATGGTTCGCATACATGTGCCAGTTCTGCTCGGCAAAGACGAGGTCACGGATACGAGCTTGGGGGTCTTTTAAGAGGGAGACAAAACTTTGACCTTGGATGCAGGCGGGCTTCTTTATGCCGGCCAGTTCGAGGCAGGTGGCACTGAAGTCGATAGAGCTAATGAGGCTGTCACTCGTCGCGGGTGCTTGGATCATTTTGGGATAATGGACGACCCAGGGAGTTTTGATTCCACTGTCAAAAAGGCGAGCTTTCGCGCGGGGGAAGGGTTGGCCGTTGTCAGCACAGATAACGATGAGGGTGTTTTCCAAGACCTTTTGGCGTTTGAGTTCGGCCGTGACGAGACCCACATGGTGGTCGAAGCGACTGACCTCATGGTAGTAACCGGTGTAGTCTTTACGCGTGGCAGGCGTATCGACGAGGTAGGAAGGGACGACAACATCACTGGGTCGATAAACAGGAGCCTGGTCGTTTATTTTCCAACCTCGATGGGCGTCGCTGGAGGCGAACCAAAAGAAGAAGGGTTTTTCTTGAGGGCGGTTTTTAAGAAGGTCAACCCAATCGTCTTCTTTGCCGGGGCCACCACCAACGGTGATGCTGTCAAACGCACGATCTTTTTTCCCAACGCAGTGATTTTTCCCAGAGAGAGCAGTATAGTATCCAGATTGGCGAAGGAGATCGGGGAAGCGGATTTGTTGAGAAGGGAGGGCGGTGTGCAATTCTGGAGCACCTGTGTTGTGCGGGTAGCGGCCAGCGAGGATGCTGCAGCGGCTGGGGCTGCAACTGCTGATCGTAAGGTAGGCGTTGTCAAAACGGATTCCATTTGCGGCAAGGCGATCGATGTGGGGAGTCTTGATGGTGGGGTGGCCGTAACACCCGAAGTCTTTCTGCGAGATGTCATCCGCGATGAAGAAGACAATGTTGGGTTGAGCGGATGTCACTAAAGGCAGGCTGGCGAGGGTAAAGCAGATCGCGAGGTGGCGCATCAGATTCCGCCAGTAGGAATGGGGAATGTGATTCGTTTTTTTCATGATTGGTAGTCGAGGCTGATGGATGGTGATGAGGAATTGGATATGTTTAGACACAGCGGACTGAGGCCAGTCCGCCCTACCAGTGCGACCGTATAGTTACCTAGAAGACGAGCTCATCTCTAATTATCAGTTTCCTATCCTTAGCTGCCTCAAAACAATTCTTGCCCACCTTTAAATGAATTCAGACAAACGAGTAAGCCTCCCCTGCTAGAAACAAATCGCTCTCCAAATCCAACATCGCTCAATTGAACCTCTTCTATCACTTGCTCGTTAAAACGCCTCATATGAGGGCTCGTTTAATTCCAAAATTTGACAGCTTTAATTAAATTTTCTTTACCGAACCCTTAGACTCTTCTTCTGTAAAATGAAGTTCCTAGCAAAGAGCATCCTAAAAGTATGTTAATCGTTGGCTCAGGAACTGCAACCATTTCAAGGCAATCCACCGCAATAACTGAAGAGCTATTATCAGTTTGAATCCAATCTATTTCTACACGCGTCAAAGCACTCGAAACCTGAAAGGTCTCTGAAAAGCTCGTCCACTGACCCTCTACGACTGTTGTACTGCTTAAGGCAACTCCATCAATAAAGATCGCACCAATAGCACCATTGATTACATCGGTGTTAGCAACAGTTTCAGGATTTCCGATAATTCCTTCTAGCGTATAAGAAGTTCCTGGAATTGTTACCACGTCTTGATAGGTACTATTCCCACTAAATGTATAGCTATAGCGATCACCACAGCCTGCCTCAGGAAATCCCGTGAGTTGCTCAGCGGTTAACCAAGCTCCATTTAAACCACTAAGGGTATAATGTCTAGATTGTGGAAATGTCCCGATCCAGTGATCAGCTGCAGAGTTTGCCAAAGAGGAGTCTACCACATCCTCAAAACTACCATTTTGAATTAGGTTTTGTCCCACTAGGGAGCTAAGGCTACTTGCAATTAATATTAAGGTAAGGGTTTTCATATCTTCTGAAGCATAACATGAATTAACGAAGAGTAAAATATTTATATTTACTTATATTCAACAGGTTATCTAGCCGGTTAGAACGTTACAAGTCTCACCACAGATTTGAAACTGATTGAACTGAATTTAGACAGATTTTTTAAGAATTTCAGCAAAAGGAGAGGATCGTCTTGAAATAAATGATGAAAAATCAGTAAAATCCTTAAATCAGTTTGTAATCAGTGATTGAAAAAGGAGCCGTGTTTGTCATCTCTTACAAAATCTCCCTTGCTAGATCGCCTTGTTATATTAAACGAGGTTAGACTGTCTTACTGCTATCCTGTCCTCCAACCTCTATCAAAACCAAACGCCAAAGAGAACCAGCCGAAGAGATTGAACGGACTTCCAGGGTAACAGAATTTTTGACCTCAACTTTTTAAAGCATTGTGCTACTGCATGAAAACTGAGTGTCAGTGGTACACAAAATAAGCCAAGAAATGTATGGATACCCAGCAAGATAGCTGAAGCCTGCCTATTACAGCGGACTGAGGCCAGTCCGCCCTACCGCTAGGTTCTTCCTAAAAGACGGGTTCGTCGCGCTCGTTGGTGGGGAGCCAGAGGAGGGCGATTTGGTCGATCTCGATGTCCTTTTTATAGGGCTTGATTGTCGTTGGCTCTAGCTCGGTTAGCGTTGGGTCAAACTTGTCTTCTAACTCGCGGATCTCGTCGCGGAGTTCTGTTTCTAAATCGTCGATTTCGTCTTGGATGAGTTCGACTTTGTCCTCGGCCCGTCCGACGTCGCCGCGTTGCTTCATCGCGCGTCCCGCTGAGCTGAGTCCACCACGACTTTTTCGTCCTCCGAGGAGTCCGCCTAGGAAACCACCGACGACCGACCAGGTGGCGGTGGAGGCTTCAGACTTTTCACGATCAACTGCGATTTCGGCGCGTTTGCGTTGGGTCGTTTTGGTGGCGATTTTCTTTTCGTATTTCTCACGCATCGTTTCGATGACTTCGTCACGCATTTCCCGTCCGGCGTGGACGAGGCGGGCGCGGAAGTCGCCTTCTCCTTCGCCAAAGTTTGAGTATTCTTTAAAGAGGGGCGAGTAATGGATCTCGGCGCGTTCACCACGGTAGATGTCGTCCGCGAGTTCGTCGTCGAGGGTTTTGTAATTGTCGGCGTTCATCGCGAACCCGGGAAGCTCGCCAAAGTTGGTTGCTTTGCGGGGGTCTTTTTGGAGGGCCTTGAGCGATACGGCGCAGTCGACTTCGTGATCCCAGTCGATTCCGTCATCGGTGATCGGATTGACTTTGCGAATACTGCGCGTGCCTTCGGCGCCGCTTTTGGTGTGGCTGAAGTGGACTGTCGCGTGACGGAGAAGGTGGGGCTGGTAGGTGATGCCCTCACTTTCTCCGGCGAAGGGAACGAAGAGTTCGGTGATACCTTCGCCGACGGGGGGACGGGGGTTGAGGGTGGTGCCGCTGCTCTTGGACATCGGGTTACCACCACCGCGTGACATGGGGTTACTGCTGACAGCGGCAGCGGGGGTGGTTCCGCTGGAGTTGCCGAGGAAGCGGTCGCGCACGGGGTCCATGAGTTTTTTGATTTGTCCGCGGGCGAGAGGGCCGCAGAGGTAGGACATGACCCAACGGACGTGGAAGGTGACGGGGCGGTCTTCGCGCACGTTGTGCATGAGGAAGACGCGGGAGTCGAGGTGGGAAAGGATGCCTTCGAGCTCTTTGCGGGAGAGGCCGGAGTCGCCACTGAGGAGGCCGTCCATGACGCGGGCTTTGTCGCGCTCGGTCTGGAGGCGTCCAAGCCACCAGGTGCCGATGTTGGAGAGCGCTTTGTAGTCGAGGTCGACGGGGTTTTGGGTCGCTAAAAGGAGACCAAGGCCAAAGGCACGGGCTTGCTTGAGCATCGTGAGCATTGGTTTTTTACTCGGTGGGTTGGCGGTGGGGGGAAGATAGCCGTAGATCTCGTCCATGTAGAGGAGGGCGCGGAGAGAGGTGGTGCCTTTCTGGGTGCGCATCCATCCGAGCATCTGGTTGAGGAGGAGGGAGACAAAGAACATGCGCTCGGTGTCGTTGAGGTGAGCGATGCTGAAGATCGAGATGCGGGGTTTTCCGGCGTCGTTGTGGAGGAGCTTTTTGGCGTCGAGGCTGGGGCCTTTTAACCAAGTCGAGAAGCCGGGGCTGGCGAGGAGGTTGTTGAATTTAAGGGCAAGCTTTTGGCGTTCTTTCCCGGGCATGAACGATTCCAGGTCGAGGATGCCGATCTTCCCGAAGCTGGGCTTCTGGATATGCAGGATGAGGGTTTCGAGGGTGATGTTTTGTCCATCGGCCCAGGCGTGTTGGAAGATGTTGGAGAGGAGGACGGCGGAGGGATTTTGGCTGTCGCAATCTTCGTCAATGAGTCCAAGAAGAGAGGCAGAGGTGCTTTCGATGCGCTCGCCGAGGAGTTCGCCATCGTCGAGGATTTCAAAGGGCGGGCATTCGAGGGAGCCGAGGATAGAGACCGGGATTCCGGCGTTGCTGCCAGGAGTGAAGACGTTGATTTCGACCTTTTCGCGGAGCTGACGGATGCGCTCGGGCGACTGGCCCCAGTCGGCGAGACCGCCTTTCCACATGTTGGCCGTTTTTTCAGCGTGCTCGGCGGGGGTGCGTTCTTTGCGACGGGCTTCGTCTTCGTTGACCCAAGGTTCAAAGTCAGAGGGGGCTAGATCGGGGAAAGTAAGGAGGAGGTTGGAGATGTCACCTTTGGGGTCGATGACGACAGCGGGGATGTTGTCCATAGCCGCTTCTTCAAGGAGCGCCATACAAAGACCCGTTTTTCCAGAACCTGTCATTCCAAGGACAACGCCGTGCGTGACGAGGTCTTTGGAGTCGTAGAGGACAAGGTCGTCGGTGAGTTCGCGGGTCGCGGCGTCACATTCACGGCCGAGGTAGAAGGAACCGAGTTTTTCGTATTGGTCAACGGTGATGGGGGCACTTGGGGGCTTGGACATGCGGGGAGCTTATGTCGATTTTACCCTTCGAGACAACTTTTTGTTTTTGGCAGTGGTTTGGTTTTCCGTTGATCGTTTTTTTGACATGGATTTACAGGATAAACAGGATTTTAAGTGTTCGTTGGTTGCCGTTTTTGGGAACGCGGACTTCAGTCCGCATAATTGAGGAGGCTTGGTTCTTCTTTGCGGGTTAAAACCCGCGGTTCATTGTGCTGATTCCTTTGTTGAGACATGAAGCCTAACAGGATGAGGTTTTTACTTTTCTTAGGGGGGGCTTGCTTGTTGTTGGGGGGAGTGCCATTATTTTACTTACAAGAAGATGCGGCTGGCTGATCGATATATTGGGAAACAGATTGTGAGCGGGACGCTTTATGCGGTGCTGGTGCTGAGTCTTATTTTGGTGTTGGGGCAGCTCTTCAAGGAGGTGCGGCCTTTATTGGTGGAGCAACGGGCTCCGATTATCTTTATCGGGAAGTTGATTGCGCAGTTTCTGCCGTTTTCGTTGATGTTTACGTTGCCTTGGGGGTTTTTGGTGGCCGTTCTTTTAGTCTTTGGACGGATGTCGGCCGATAATGAGCTGCTTTCTTTACGGATGTCTGGGCAAAGTTTACTGCGGATTGCCGCTCCGGCATTGTTGATTGGGCTGTGTTTTTCGGGACTGTGTTTTTGGCTGGTCGGGACGATGGCTCCAAGGGCTAAAAACGAGATGAAGGAGATGCTTTATGAGGCGTTTAAAGATAATCCAAAGATTCTGTTAGAGCCGGGGATTATGCAGTCGCGCTTTCAGGGCCAGAAGGTCTATGTGGAGGCGCGGGGCGATGAGAAGTTGAAGGGTTTGCACATTTGTCAGTTGGCTGATGAGGATGAGGATTCGCGGTTGAGTAGTTATATTCATGCGGGGCGGGTGAGCTTGCAGGTGGATCAAAAACGCAAGATGCTGAAGCTGAAGCTGGAGGATGTTTTTACGGAGTCGATCGATGAGGCGGGGAATTTTCAGATGGCAGTAGGCGAAGAAGCTGAGCCTTGGCATTTGGATTTCTCGGGCGGTAGTGAGAAGAAACAGCTGAAGGCGAACCGACTCGATAATGGACAGCTACGGGCGGCGATTGCGGGGAATGAGGTGGATGAAGAGAAGAAGTTTTCTTATCAGGCGGAGCTGGCGAAGCGGTGGTCTTTGTCGTTTGCTTGTTTGGCTTTTGCTTTTATTGGGGTGCCACTTGGATTACAGGCCCAACGGCGGGAGAGTTCGCGCGGGATGATGGTGAGCTTTGGGGTGGCAGCTCTTTATTTTGGCTCCTTGATGATGGGCGAACAGCTCTCAGGGGTGCCGATCTGGGTGACGCAGGCGGTGGTGATCGCGCCACTCTTTATTTGCATAGGTTTGGGGATTTGGCTGTTGCGTCGGGCGAATCACGCGTAAGATAATTTTGGTAACGATACTGCATTTATGAACCGCCGTTTTTTTAAACTATTTTCGCTCGGTTTCAAAAAATTCATCGCGAGCAATCCACTGGAGGCGTTGCCGATTCGCGGTGCACTTTCGCGGTATCGGATGGATCGTGTAGGGCCAGATCTTAAGGCGGCGGTCAATGTAGCGCTGTTAGCGTTGCCGCAAGGGATGGCTTATGCGGCGATTGCGGGGCTGCCGATTGTGAACGGAATTATTTGCTCGGCCGTAGCGGCGTTGGTGGCTCCATTTTTTGCGGGGTCACGACATACGATTCTAGGGCCAACGAATGCGACGTCCTTTATGCTTTTCAGTTTCTTTGTCGGGGCGGAGCATTTACAGATTGATGCACTCGTCCCTTTGCTAGTTTTGTTGGTGGGGTTACTTTCTTTGGTCGGTGCCTTTTTGAAGGTGGCAGATCTTTTACAATACATCAGCCGGAGTGTGCTGGTGGGCTATATCAGTGGAGCTGCGGTGCTGATTATGGCGAATCAGTTTAAACATATTTTGGGGGTCGATGCGACGGGGCGAACCTTTGTGCACCTGGTGGCGGATCTTTGGAGCCACCTTGGGGAGATGCAATGGCAACCAGCGGTGATTGGGGTGGCCTCGTTGTTGATTTATTTCTCGCTTCAAAAGCTCTTTCGAAAGCTGCCGACTTTTGCGGTGACATTGGTCTTGGTTTCCTTGGGCATGTGGGTGATGACGAGCTTTTTCCCAGAGGCTGGATTTAGTGGGGTGCAGACCTTTCAAGAGTTTGGCTTTGATGCTTTCCGCCCGAAATTACCGACCCTTGGACAGTTTCCTAACCTCTATGAGGCGTTGGCGGAGCTGATGGTGATTGCCTTTGCAATTGCCTTTTTGGCGTCGTTAGAAAACACGGTGATGGCGAAGACGCTGGCTTCGCAGACGGGTGACAACGCAGATGTGAACCAAGACATGCTAGCGGTTGGCGCGGCAAATATTGCCTGCTCTTGCTTGGCAGGGATGCCGGCTTCGGGGTCATTAACACGGTCAGCTTTGAATTATTCCTCGGGGGCTATCACGCGTTTCGCTTCGGTCTATTGTGGTATTTTCTGTCTGATTGGGGCGGTGTTTTTGGCAATTATTCCACTGGTGACTTTCATCCCCAAGGCCTGTCTAGCGGCTCTGGTGGTGGGGATTGCGCTGTCACTGATCAGTATCGAAAATATCCGCATTTGCCTGCGCTCAACAAAGGGCGATGCCTCCGTTTTGATTTTGACCTTTGTTTGTGCTTTGATCGCTCCGCTATATGTGGCGATTTTTATTGGGGTAGCATTATCGATTATCCTTTTCCTGCGGAAGGCCTCACAGCCCTATCTGGTGGAGTATGCCATTAATGAAGAGGGCGGTTTACTTGAACTGGGGCAGAAGAAAAAACGTCCGAATCCGGCAATTTCTATCGTCCACGTTGAGGGGGATTTGTTTTTCGGAGCCTCCGAGATTTTCCGCTCACAGATTCAGCGGATTGTGGCGGACGAAAATTTGAAGGTAGTCGTGTTGCGCTTGAAAAATGCCCGTCACTTGGATGCGACTTCCGTGATGGCTTTGTCGGATATGATTCAGTTTACGCGACAATTAGACCGACACATTCTCATTTCAGGGGCAACACGGGAGGTCTATCGAGTGCTTAAGAGATCTGGCGTGCTCGATATTCTCCAAGAAGGCTGCGACCGCAAGTTGGGTGAAAGCCATATCTTTATGTATTCGCCAAGCAACCCGAATATCTCGACGCGTGATGCTCTGAAACGAGCTCAACAACTTCTCGGAACTAAGGAGGCGGACATCCAGATCTTCTACGACCCCAATAAGGACAAAAGTTAAGGCCAATCGTTCTCTTTTAAACCGCGATCCGCCACGGGACACAGGCTCCAGCGGATCTTTCTCTTGGCGGAACGCCTCCATTTGTATGTGCTGGGGTAGCCGCAATTGCTTTAAATAAAAAACCTCAGCTGAAACGAATCAACTGAGGTTTTGTAAAAATTGTAAGACAGATCGGTTATCGTTGGATCTTTGAAATCTTAATTTCCAAATCCATGTTAGGATCAATCATCGTGTTGTCCGTAGAGGTTGGGTTTGGTGGCATTGGAAGAATTTCATCTGCAACTGAACTTGGTGGCTTGATGGACTGAATCTCAGGCTCTGGAGCCAGGTTCCCGTCATCAGTGATGGAAGCTGAGCTAGGAGTTGGAGCGTCAATGTTTGAAGAGCCAGTTGATGAAGAAGCGCGTTGCGGCTTGCGTGCTGAACGGCTGCTGCCAGTAGACCGGCTTGAAGAAGCTCTCTTTTCTGAAACCATAATGGCTGGCACGTAGCCAACTTCACCTGTTTCGATCTCTACCTTCACGTAAGGTGATGCATTTGAAATGACCTTCATGGAGCTTCCAGAAGAAAGAACTTTGTCGGCGCTGGCGTTTCCGCGACGTGGCTTTTTACGAAAGAAAGTCGTGTTGGGCATCGAGGCTTGCACATACTGACCAGGTTGAAAAGTAGGCGTGGAGGGCTGCATCGCTACGCTACTTCCTGTCGAGGAAGAGGAACGCTTGATGCTAGGAGATGATAGTGGATCGTTCTCAACTGTCTGAATCGGCTGATTCATCGTGTTTTTAATACTTTCGCAGCTATTAAAAGCGAGGCACCCAACAGATAAAATAACGAGGGGGAGTGGTTTCATAAGGCAATGTTTCTTTCCATATTGAGGTTAATTAGTCAAATGATTAAACGCTAGCCAAGCAGGTAATCTTTCGCCGCATTTTCCCAATTACGCATCTTTAAACCCGTTTCAGAGATCAATCTCTTTGGAACCAATCCCGTATGAACAGGCCGTAACACTTTAAAGATCTCTCCATCTGCTTGATACCGAGGAACGACGCTCACTCTCTGCGCTAATAAGCCTGCTTCCTGGGCAAGCTGAATCGTTTTTTCCGAATAGGTATGCCAGCTTTCTCCATTGGGATGATCACTTGGATGGGTCAGGTGCCAGATCCCCTCACAGCTTTCACGTTTGAGTAGATACACTAGCCATTCTGCTAAATCATAAACATACGTTGGTGATGAAAACTTATCAGCAATACCCTCTATGTGTTCGCCATCTCCCAGATTCCGTGCCCGTTTCATGACCGTCTCCAGAAAACCTCGCCCCCCGCTCCCCTCGCTCCCAAACACCCACGAGATACGCGCGATCCCCGCTTCGGGAAAGGCCGCTGCCACCGCTCGTTCGCCCTCTAGCTTCGTTCGTCCATACGCTCCGTTGGGAAATGTTGGTGCACCTTCATCTTTCAAGCCCTCCACAGATCCATCCAACACATAATCCGTACTCAAATGAATCATCCGCGCCCCCTTTTCCGCACAAACCCGCGCCATCACCGCCGGAGAATCTGCATTCACCCGCCTCGCCAAATCCGGTTCCTCTTCGCAGTGCTCAATCCCCGCCATCGCCGCCGCATTGACGAGAGCATCAAATTCCCACCCACACAAAATCTCCCCTAGCTCTTCCGGCATGGACAAATCAAGCATCGCCCGGTCTGCCGCCAAGACCTCCATCCCCTCTTTTGCAAAAATATCCGCTAAGACACTCCCCACCTTTCCCGTTACACCTGTCACAACAACTCGCATCATAAAAAAGTAAACAACTCATTGGCACAAACCAAGCTCATACCCTAAGCTCACTTCAAAAGAACACCGCGCATTTCCAACACACAATACACACATGCGAAAACTCACCTCCCTCCTTGTCACCGGCGGCGCCGGCTTCATTGGCTCCGCCCTTGTCCGCCAGCTCCTTAACGATCCCGACGTCGGACACGTCACCGTCCTCGACAAGCTCACCTACGCCGGACGCCGCGAAAACCTCGCCGGCCCCGACCAAGACCCACACTTCCACTTTGTTAAAGGTGACATCTGCGACACCGAACTTGTCGAGAAAATCATCACCCAACACCAGATCACCGGTATCTTCCACCTCGCCGCCGAATCCCACGTCGATAACTCCATCAAAGACTCCGCCGCCTTTCTCCAGACCAACGTCCTCGGCACCTCCATCCTTTTAGATGCGGCCAAAAAGCACAGCATCCCCCTCCTCCACTGCTCAACCGATGAGGTCTACGGCTCCATCGAGACCCCCGGCAAATTCACCGAAGAAAGCCCCCTCAACCCCTCCTCCCCCTACTCCGCGAGCAAAGCCTCCGCCGACCTCCTCTGTCTCGCCCACCGCACCACCTTTGACACCGACATCGTCATCACCCGCTGCACCAACAACTACGGCCCCCGCCAACACCCCGAGAAACTCATCCCCCAGCTCATCTTCCGCGCCCTCCGCAACGAACCGCTCCCCCTCTACGGAGACGGCATGAACATCCGCGACTGGATTCACGTCGAGGACCACTGCAACGCCCTCATCACCGTTTATAAAAAGGCAAAGCCCGGCCACGTCTTCAACTTCGGAGGCCACTGCGAGCGCACGAACATCGGCCTCGCCCGCTCCATCCTCAAGATTCTCGACAAACCCGAAAGCCTCATCGAAAAAGTCCCCGACCGCCTCGGCCACGACCGGCGCTACGCCATCGATACCACCAAAGCGCTCACCTACTTCGGCTGGAAACCACAAAAATCCTTCGCCAACACCTTCCCCGACCTCGTCCGAGAAATCTGCGCCCACCACCA
>JAULBV010205487.1:0-16954 GCA_032358295.1 Pterothamnion heteromorphum | reverse complement strand
CTGGAGGAGGTCCTTGCCATTCTTGAACACGACGTGGATTTTAGAAACGTCCCGGCCGGAGTGGTTCTGCGAATCAAAATAGCTGGGGTAAAAAATGATGTCTTCTGCGTCCGCAATTGACAGGTGGTTTGCGATTGAACGGCAGGTCGCCGCGAAGAGCTCAAAGTCGCACGGTGTCGATACGCGAGTTGGCTCCCGCCTCAGCAACCGGCCGAATATTGATGAGGACCCCGTCACGCGTGCACGAACCGGGCCTTGGACTGTGTTCCACAGTAGCAGCTTCAGAGAAATGCGTAGTGCGTCCACACGCTTCGTCTGCAAGTCAGCGTGGTCACACTTTTCCAATTCACGAAACTTGTGCTCCATCGCCGTCATCCGCCTCATCAAGGAACTTATTCTATCCTTCATGTTCCTCGCAGTCCGGTCTTGTGCGGCCGCACTTCCTTCCCCTTGCACATTATTACGCGTTCGTGGTGATGCTTGGAGGGTAGGTTTCGTTTTGGACATGCGGCGTTTCCGTTTCCTTCCGACTTGCGGCCGCAGAGATATGTGCGATCCATCAGATGAGATACAGTCGTCCACGTCTTGCACCCACTCAGTGACCTGCGGCTCTTCTTCACTGGTCGTAGGTACCGTACGAACACGACCGTGGCGTAGGAACTGCACGTTGCAGTGCTCTCGCTCATAACCGTATGCATTGTCGTACAGGAGGAATGCGGCCGCAATTATATCACTTGGATTACTGACCTTCTCGAGCAGGGTGACGGTCGCAGGCCACCACACTTGCCCCTCTCGTTCCAGTTCATATCGCACAAATATGCGATCAGCGACAGCTGGTAGTACCTGATCATCTCCAGCATCCATTCTAGAAACGGCGAAAGTTGTGCAAAATTCGGCCGAATCTGTCCAGGCTCGAGATGATGTGCAGATGACGTTGAAGAGGACGGCGTGACGACTTTTCGGCCCAAGATGAGCAACACTGCTTCGTTCTTTGAATCAAGCACTGCGGACGGAGAATGAGTGGTTTCGGTGGTCACGACTGCGGAAGGGGGCGGCGGCGGGGTTGGTGCGCACCACGTGTCGGAAGTGAAGGTTTCGGAGGTCATGATGTGGTGAAGTACACGCCACCTGTGAAGGGGCGTATAAATGTATTACGTGGCAAAAAACCTGACTCGGATTGAAAATATACGGACGTGGAATCCATTGAAATTTGAATGAAAATATGGAAATGATACGGAGGAACATTGGATTTTACTTTGTGCGCCACCGTTATTATTCCCGTACGACTTCATCAAGATTTACCTGGAGCTGGTCACTCGGACTAGGGTATTTGTTGTCACCGTAAAGTCCCCGTTCCCTTTCCCATCACATGGCGCCGAAGACAGCCTCGAAGACTACGCGCATGTCCGTCCGGAAGAGACCGGCATCGGAGCTTGCCGGCACAAGTTCGACCTTGACTGATAAGGTAGCCGGCGGAGAAAACTCTCCACCCGCCAAGAAAGGCAAGGCCCCTGTCGCTCGAGAAGATCAGGCTGGGAAGAAGGTAATTGTATCCAAGAAGGTAATTGCGTCCCCATCCGCCCGTCGTGATGCTAAACTGCCCGAGGTCGAGTCATTGGCCACACCGCATCCGCGGAAAGGGACGGCCGTACCTGATTCGAAAGAAGTCTGTTCGTCATCTGTGGAAATAGTAGAAGTTGCTCCTGTGCAGAGATCGACTCCCGCAAGTTCGCCACCTCCGCCTCCTTCAACTCCGCGTCCGCTTCCTTCAAGTCCGTCTCCGTCGCAATGTGGTTCGCTTGTCCGTCCTCTAACCCGTTCGGCCGAATTACTTGCACAAGTCGGAGAGGACAGTGAAGATGATGACCTGTACGTCCCGCCGCATGACAGACGTGAGTCGTCCCCGGAAGAAAGCGACAGTCCTCCAGCGCCATCGGCAGGTAATACGATGCAGAACCTTGACCTTTCCCCGCGCCGGCTTTTGGAGACACCAATGCGGCCGCACAATAGGGGTGAGATTCGTACGCCATCCACGGACAAGCGCATTCAGCGCATGGAGAAAACATTTGAGAGAAGATTCGAGCAAGTGGAGAAGGGCATGCTCGATATGACTTCAACTTTGTCGAAGATATCTGACGCAATGGCAAGCATGGTCGCCAAGGGAGTACAAGCGCAGGAAGAAGATTCCCCCGGCAAAGAAAAAGGACATCGTCCGGAGGTGAAGAGCGATCGGCCGAAAAAGCGGTACGAGGAAGTTATGTTACAACGCTTACCTCATCTGCAGTTGGCTTTTGATGTTACGGTTTTGTGTAAGAGCACTGTTGCATGCGTCTGTGAGAATATCATCAACCTTCAAGAACACGAGACTTTGCCGCCGAGGGGAATGCATAAGTTCATTGCGGCCGCACTGTTCTCGATCAAGTTGAAGGAGCGCAAGGATATGTTTCAGACTGGAGTCGGTCTGGATGCATCTAATCTGCGTCTACGGATCATGACAAACACCCTTGCCCATGCGAGGAGGGACACGTTCTCCCAGTTTGCCTCGACAGCCGACGGTGGGCGGGACAGTTGCACTCGTCGGTCCACAAGTGACGGGGTATCTGCGGCCGCATCATCCATACCGAAGCCTGCATGGCTTGGCAGAGTTCAGAGTGGGGTTGCTTCATACATCGGAAGTCAATCGATTCGATCTGCTCAAGAACGAAATGAAAGTGCGACTACGGACAAGACTGGATACAATCGGAGATTCCGGATTGCGCAAGGACTTCGGCCGAATCGATCTGACGATGGACAGTTTGCTATGAACTTCCTATACACAAGTATGGGCAAAATGTTCAACCAAATTCGTCGCAACGTACCTATTGAATTCTTTCAGCTCATAGGGTACGTCTTTGTACCGTGGATGCCGTTCAAGTCATGCCGGGTGGACAACTCAACCTTGACGTTATCCTGGGTGGCGGGGTACGAGGATGGCGAACTATGTTCGGCCGAAGATATTCCGCCAGGCACGTCATGGGGTGAATCAAGAGACGGTATACAAGATATGAATGAGGAGAAGTACCTCACCTTTGCAAGAAGTCGCACAGAAATGCACTTAGTGGTTGACCACGATGTACTTGTTCGGCCGAAAGGGAAAGGAAGTGATGTGCGACATCACCTCGGCGGTGAGGAGCAGCGTTGGAGAAGAATTATCAACCTCATTGACGTGGCCGCTTTCCTCCTACAGACGTTTTCGGGATTCCATTCGGGCGGCCGCCCGACTGACTGTCTCTTGTACAGCAAGCACTCCTTCGCGGTTGTATATGCTTTCGCTACCGTCCTCCGTCGAGTCATCGCGTGCCAGACGTCGCCGTTTGCATCCCGGCCGGAACTAGAAGACCAGGTCGGTGTTGATGTGAAGGAGGTGGCAAATGCGGACGAAGACGTAGGCGTACTTCGAGACATTTTCGACATGCTCATGCCGCCGTCCTCGATGCAGGAGAGAGCCCTGCTTCGCGTTGTGTGCGCCGTTCCGGAACGTACCTTCGATGCTGAACACGTAGAGGGTCCAGGACGGTGCGGGCGTGCAGAACCGCTGCACGCGGAAAGTGATGATGACAATGCGGCCGCAATTAATGGTCAAAAGGATGGCGGAAGTGACGAAGATATAGCTGTATAGGATGGGGGGAAGCTAGCATTGTTGGGCGGTACATGCAGCGGCAATGACGGGGAGTTCCAGAGGAACACTGCACCATAGGCAATATGGTTCAGGTTGTAGACGATAATCTGATAGTAGCACGTAAAGAAACTGAGTTCGTTCTCACCCTTCTTCCCTTATATTTTTCAAAGTACGAATTGTAGTACAGTATTGATTTTCTGCACTGCGCTTAGAGATATACGCCGAAGCCTGTGGACGTCATGCCCGAAACTTGCACGGCCTTCTCACAGGGCGTTCGGAATAGAACCCAGTTCCGCAGATAACGCAGGACAACAAGTACGGCCGCGTGTGTAGTGAGGACCGTTATGGTACGGGCAATGCGTGCATGGGGCCAGTGGCGGTACTGATGGGCGAGGAAGGACAATGACCGAAGCTGCGCAAGCAGACAATAGGCCGGAATACGCATGTTTCCCACTGTACAGTGCTGGGAAAATTGCCGAGGAGGCATAGGCGCGGATGAATTCTTCAAAGGACGGTACTGCACGACAAGTGACGTACAGCCCGTTCGACACAGCAAGGACGTCTGGTGATGTCATCGAACGGAACAGCCAATGAGCATGGAACACAGCATGTATGCACCAACACAATCACGTTATGTAAGCATACCATTGGGCTGCAAAATGAGCCTCATAAAATATCTGGTTGCCAGCAGTGCAAAATATCAGTCGCAGGCCCTAAAATAGGACGCACCGCTCCGCGTTGTGTCCAAGCCACGCAAGTCAAGGACAATTCGTCAAGGAAGGAGGACGACCGTTCGATCATTAGGCGTACACTGAATGTGTTCACTTCTGCTTCTGTGTAGCATACGTACCTGTCATGTATTCCAGGTGCAGGTTGCACGGGCAATATTGGTCGGACCCCTTGCGTCAAACTCCGTGCGGCAGCAGACAAAGCGCAAGTGGCACTGGTATGTCCTGGGTGGGTGAATTGCCGATGAACATGCACCTCGCTGCAGACTGCAATGGCCCAATGCCTCAGTTGTAAATGCAAACGAGGGGCGGGGCCGTTGCGGAAGAGTGCGGACGCAACACAAGCTTGTTTTCCACGTAGGTGGATTATCCTGGCGTTAGTACTATGATTTCCGCCTCTACGCCCACACCTCCATGTATGCAGTGCATACAACGAGCTGTTACTGTGCCGGTTTTGTTTGCTGGTTTATCTCTTAACGCACAAGTATTATATCGGCAACTTCGGTTTTAAACTGGAGCAGTACTCTCACCCTGCTGGGTGATAATGTGGACAGATACGCAATACGTGGCCTGTGTTTCTCATGGAAGTTGGCGTGTTGTACAGTATGCGGCCGCAGTCGGAGAGTTTAATGTTCGGCAGACTGCAGTGAATGCCTGGTTTCGGATACTTGTGCAGCACAAGCCGTACGTCATACGTACATGCCGTTCGTGGCTGTGATCGCAGAGTTTCTTTTGAGATCAACACGCATATCATCGCGCCGAGGTGTGCTGAGGACAGCTTTGGCCATGAAGTATTGTTCGCTCGCTATTAAAAGATAAAGCATCATATACAGTTCACTTCGGTACTGTTTACGTACGTATGGGAAGATAAATTGACACCGATACAAGAATTTTCCCTGGAAATGTACTAAATGGCACACGGAGTGTCACATGTCATGTCATCACATGGTACAATATGTGCTTCTGTGCATTTGCCGCAGGTCAGGTACCATGCATGTATAGTTTGCGGCCGCACGTGCAGCAATTCTGGAACAACGCCCGCTCGCGCTTCGAAGAACGAAACTTCGCTTCTTGAAAAACGCACGCTCGCTACAACTTGAACGAATGGAAGCTTCTTATGTGTTGTGCGGCCGCATTTTATACACTTCTTGATAGAACGACCGCTCCGTACATGCTCCTTGTTCGTAATAACTGGACGTGTCTGCCACATGTGGCAGACACTTTCCTGCAGGAAAGTACCCCACAGAATGTATGCGGTGGCCACACCCTGAAGTCGGACTTTTAGGCCTACTACATAAATATAACTCGACGATGCTGTACCCAGGTACTTAACAGCTCCATTAAGTCATAAACGTGGTACGGTTGTGTTGTTATAACACAAGTTTGTACGGACGCAAACTTTAAGGAATTGCGTATCACAGTAATACAAGTTCTAGCGAATTTTCCAGACAATGTCGGAAGGCTACCACTTTCGTTATACCATTTCGTGGATTTCTTAGTTGCGGCCGCACTCTGTGAAATTTGGGTATTGGATACCGGCCAGTTCAATACAACAACACATTGTTCTGAACCGTGTACGCGGAGACTCCAAGAAATGCAGCATACAAGTACCCTTCCACATTCGATTTCGGAAGAATCCGTGAGCATTGCGGCATTGGTGGTGGCAACTGCGGTGGCTGAATCTCTTCTGCTGTTGCAAGTTCACGTTCACCACGTTGAGTCAAGGGCAGCAGATGCAGCCGTTCAGGCTGTTCAACAGCCACGGTTCAACCGCCAGTATCGTGGAGCAAAGAAAAGCTTCGTGCGGACGCAAACTGTACATAAATACGGCAGGACAGATGCCCCAGTGTAAGCTGCTTTTGTGTAAATAGGCAGGATTCAAGCCAATGGCTCATAAATTCCATGTGCAGCGTTGATGCGGACGCACAATATTTGATGAAAGTGTTTCTAGTTCCGTGCGTCTTGCACAGTTGCCACTCAATCCGACGGAAGTGGTCGTAGCCAGATGCGAGGGACGTGCTCGTGGTCACACTGGATGAGGATTATAACCATTCGAAGGTTATATGAATACATTCGTAACACACTGTATGGATGGAAATTACCTGTGCCGCTTGACTTAAACGTGTAGGCGATTCGTTGGCCCATACAATTGCATAAGGCCCGGACTTGTACCCTGTAAACGGATATTTACAGTTTAATTCAGGTTATAGAACTGTTCTATTCGCTAGATCTCACAGAAAAAGTACGTGTTTTTGCCCAGTTATGCTATTCTCTAGGTCTCCAGTAACGCGATCCCGCACAAGCGTCCGCAACTTCACCACTGCACCGTATCAGAGTCCAAACCGCTCTCGCCCGCTACTGCAGCTCGCCGTTACAGCGTACCCTTGCGCGGGCTTCTGGATCTCGCGCCGCCTCGTGCGCATCGTGGCCGCAACTGCTGCTCGCCGTTGCACGTAGGTAGCTGCGTGCGACGCAGGGCCAGCTGGCGCGGCTTCCTGTTTCTCGCGCCGCCTCCTGCCCCTCGCGCGTCTTCCTGTCTTTTGCGCCGCCTCCTGCCCCTCGCGCCCGAACGTTCCACTTGCCGTCGCAGCTACCACTCGCCGTCGCAGATGCACTCGCGCCCGCTCCTGCCACTCGCGCCCGCTCCTGATTTTCGCCGTCGCAGCTGCCACTCTCCGTCGCAGCTGCCACTCACGCCCGGACCTGCCTCTCCCGGTCGCAACTCCGCCGTACCATTCGCTGCGCAACTGCACGGCACACGCGCCCGTGAATCTGGCCTTGCGGGACCTGGAGTCGTTCCAGCTCCGGCCGGACGGGCCACCACGCCTGTTGGAGGTCTGCAGCCCTGGCTTAGCCAACGAACGGTGCCCAACCAACGCTCCGTGTTGAACACCCGCCGACTCCGACATGGTAAAGAACTAGGTCAATGCGCCCGCACTTTATTGTCTCTAATTCTCTTCGCCGTCATCGGACAGGACTGACGCATCGCGAACAGCGCCTGCGGCGGCGCGTTCTTTGTGCCACCTATCCTGCTCAAGTTCCCAGAACTTATTGGCCACCGTGCGAGAGTATCGCGGACGTGGGATGCGACCGCCCCGCGGAGAATGTCTTCGCGATGGCCTCTTCGTCCATCTGGTTGCCACTCGTGGGCAGGAAGTGCCGGGCCTCCTGTTCATGAAACCCTCTCCTCTGCTCCTGTTATCACGTTGGGGTGACACCGCACCTGGGAGGCGGAACAGTTCGAATTGCGGCCGCACTGTGTTGGGTGGGGGGCGGTCATCATAGGGCGGCGCGCAGTCCTTCCCATGGCGTGGTTCGTCGTCGTACCTTGATATACGGAGATCTTCCTCACCGTACTGCCATGGAGGCGAGCGTCGCTGAATTCTTGGATCGATGCGTGGAGGTGACAGTGGCGGCGTTCTCGGTGCCATGCTTCTTGGGGGCATGCGCGGTGGCGTACGTGGAGGCGTCTGCACAGGGTTTTCTTCAAGACGGTATCGCGATCTCTCCGGGTAGTATGCGGCCGCATGTTCGGGACGAAACTGAGTGGGGCTTTGTTGGTAAGTGTCAATCACCTGCGGTTGAGTTTGCCTTCTGTTCATCAGCGGTGCTTCTCCGTTGAAGTCTAGTTGAACACCATCCTCCCGTTGACGTCCGTTGGCCGGATCTCGGAAGAACGACCTCTTCGCGAGCTCATTGAGATTGGGGTAACCAGTATCTCTTTCCGACCATACGAATGTTGACGGAGGGTGAGACGTTTCCGGGAACCGTACCGTGTTGTGATACGCGCTGGGTACGCCGTTCGCTTGGCGCATGCGCTCCGCAACCCAAGCGAAGGATGTCTGCGAGCGGCCCCCGTTGCTTGTGTCCGGATCGAGAGGAAGATCATGCAACCGGTTCTCCAACCACTCGACGGTCTCCTCGGGCAATATGACAGCTCTATGCCCCCGTGATGCTTCATGCCACCAGCTTGTAGCGAAGAGCACTGCGTGCTCCAACTCAAACATCTTCTCCCAGAACACAATTTCTGAGTCCACTTGTAGTTCGGTCATCCGCACATGATAGTAGAATAAACATAGCGGAGCAGGCGCGGGAACAGCTGCAGGGAAGTAATATAGACTCCACCATGGTGGAGAGCTTGGATAGAACCTCCGGAATGCGGCCGCATCATTCATGGACATCCTCGTGTCGAAGGAATCCGCACATACGAGAATACGTTGCTCTGACCACCACTTCATCTCCTTTTTGATGCGCGGGATGCAGCGAGGCTTGTTCCACCAACGGCTTAAGAGAGCGTCTCCGACCGTGACGATGGGGATCTGCGAAATTTCGAAGTCTTCTCCATGACATCCATTCGTCTTGAGGAAGAAGTCCATTCTGTCCAGATACTGAGCCTCCAGCTCATCCCTAACGAAGGTGCGGTCGCATTTGAGATCGGCTGGAACTCTGAACCATACGTGGTACCTTCTGAACTTAGACCACAACGCCATGGCGGTCTCCTCTCCACAGCAATTCTGCGTGTTCTCAAATCTTACCATGTCCGGCCGGCGCTGTTCCGGACGAGTGACGTAAACTCGGAAAAGCATGTCTCCGACAGGAGTCAAGTCCCATGTATGAAAACCTGAGAGACGGGTCAGATCGATGGCTCTGTACCCAGGGGTCACGATGCTGTGCACCGGTCGACCCGGATGTAAGCTGTGGAAGTTGCGCCGCACAGCTTGCTTCCTGATATCAACGACCACGGCACTCATTGCGGCCGCAATTGAAAGCGACAGGTACAGTGCTTGACTTGCTTGATATTCTTCTCGTAGTGGAGGCAGACAAGGGGCAGGGGGAGGACGTGCGGCCGAGCGCAACAGCGGATGCCAGGCGGAAGGCGACGATGGACAGGAGGGAGTCAATGACGGAGAGGCGGCGGGACGTTCTGCCGAGCGCAACGGCGGGCGCCAGGCGGAAAGCGACGATGGAGAGGCGGAAGGCGATGGAGGAGAGGCGTAGAGGGCGGAAGGCGATTGTGGAGAGGCGGCGAACACGGAGAGGCGAAACGGGGTGTCGACAGAGAGGCGGACGGTGGCGACGACAGAGGGGCCGAAGGCGATGGCGGAGCCGACGGGGCGGTGGCGCCAAAGGCGGTGGCGGATGCAAGCCGCCGGCGGCGGACGCGAGGAGGAAGGCGGCGATGCGAAGGGCAAAGAAGGAAGGCGGTGGAGGAGCCGACGGGGGCGGTGCGGCGAAAGTCGTTGGCGGACGCGAGGCAGAAGGCGACGGCGGAGATGAGTACGAAGGCGTTGGCAGCCGCGATGCGAAAGGCTACGGCAGAGGTGCGGAAGTGAGGGAGGGCGGACGAGAGGCGGGAGGCGAGGGTGCAGGTGAGGCCAAATGCGACGCGGTCGAGGAAGGATTTGATGTATGGCGAAGGAAGCGACCGGCGGGATTCAGGGAGTGGCGAAAGGGCGGTGGGTGCGTGTACACTGCCCAATGCGGGCTACTTCCGATACTTCAGCAATGTATGCCAGCCAATCATTTACCCTAATGTTACCAGTGTCATACGTGGGACTGATGTATTGGTGCATGGGTGTATCATCTCGCGTACCGTTCAGTGTGCCATGCTGCCGCGCTACACGTGGAATACGTGCGAGGCGGGCAGTGGCCAACACGCGGCCAGCGGTACACTGCCTTCGACGACACCTATTGCATCATATGAGCCACAGAATCGGGCTTCGCGTGCGCCGTGGTAGACGTGGCGTACGTTTACTGGACACCTCAGACTTCCCCGATTCTGCCACGGTTAAATATACCTCGCTAACCGCATTGCGGTAAGAAAAATGTGCCGTGCAGCCGCGTTTCACCCACAGCAATGCACCCTCGGCCCAGCTCGTCTATCTTCCACCCGGCCGCTCCCGATGCTCAAAGAGAACGGAATTGTCCGACCGATGGAGCCCACCGGCGCAGCGCCCCATGCGCAGGAGATCTACGTTCAGACCACAGCTCCAGCGCCCCGCGCCCAGGACATCTGCGGCCGCTACACACCATCCCAACGCTCGACCTAAGCCCGACGTCTCCAACAATGCCGCTGCGCGAATCGACGTTCATAACGCCGCCAGCGTCTACGACGTCCGCGTCCGGCTGAATGTCGTCGCCAAGCACCCACGTTGGTGCCCGAAGCCGCTGTCCCGCGCATGAAAACCTCCACCGCATTCCTCAAGATAGCTGCGGCCGTCTTGCAGCACACCGGCAAACAGCTCCCGAACCTGCCGTTTCGACTACCTCCGCCGCGCGACTGCGTCGCCAGGTACGGTCTCGTGGACACAAGCAGCATGGCATCTACCTCCACGTCGTCGGCAACTGTCGTCGTCCTTGCCGCCCGAGGACTCTGACCCTCTCAAGAAATCCGCGACCGCACCTGCCACCGGCCGGCACTGGTCTGTGGCATAGGTCAATGCCGCCAGCGGCATTTTCGACGTCTGCGTCCGGTTGCATGCTGCCAACGCCGACCACACCTCAATGCCGCAGGCGGTCTGTACCGCCACTGGACGGAAGAGGCTCTTCACCTCCTACTTCTCAAGACCTCTGCGGCCGCAACACGGAACCCAATGAAAAGCTCGCGAACGAAGTCGGCCTTCTCAAAATCTTCCCCGCGCAACTGAGTATCCCGGTCAAGTCTCGTGCACCAACGGCTTGTGCATCTGGCTGGACGTGGTCGCGAACTGTTGCCGACCGTGCCTTCCAAGGCCGAAGAACCGCCCAAGAAAACCGCGATCGCATCTGGAACCGGCCGCCGCAGGTCAAAGCCGCCGCCAGCCTCTACCTCCAGTCCAGGGAAGAGCCTCTGCAGCACGGACTGCTCAAGAAATCTGCGGCCGCAACACAGCAGCCAAGCACGAACCTCCGAAAGTACCTCCGCTGTCTGAAGAAGTACACCTGCGCGCCATAATTTTCGGGTCCAGCAACCTTGACGCGAACGGCATCTGCGCCTCAAGGACTGCAGCCGAGCGACTGCGTTGCCCGGTCCAGTCTTTTTAACGCATACACCATCTTCGTCTGACTGCACGTCGTGGGTGTCTGCCGTCGACCATGCCGCCCGAGGCCGCTGGGCCCCTCAACAAAACAGCGTTGGCAGCTGCCACCGGCCGGCACGGGTCAATGCCGACAACAGCTGCTACCACCCACTCCAGGGATGAGCCTCTGCACTTGCCGCTGCCCAAGAACTCTGCGGCCGCTACTGAGCTCCCCACTAAACAGCTCTGGAACTAAGTCCGCAGTCTCCACCTGCACCGCAGCGCGTGTAGACGACAGGATACGGGTTCTGCATCCGCCTAGACGTCGGCGCTGTTCGTACCGGGCACGCCATGATTGTGCTCGTGGGTTGCGGCAGGAGCCCCGCCATTGGAAATTTGAGCGGACTGTGCCGAATCTCTACGCGTAGAAATTGGGGCATCTCTTTCGGCGCATTTATCTTATCGGAATTTCATAAAGCAACTGTTGCCTTCCCATCACCTAGTCCCGTCGCCGACGACTCCGTACACCGCCCAAGTGAACTGCTGACTTCCCATCACCTAGTCCCGTCACCGAAGACTCCGTACACCACCCAAGTCAACCGCCAAAGATACGCCGAACGCTTCAGTTCAGCACATTCCAAGGTCAGTTATTCTATTCACACTGCTTCTCTCCAATTCCCGAACCGCTCCTTTCTCATCTCGCTGACGATTCTCTTCCACCGCAGGTGTGCGGACGCCACTTCTCGGACACAACGACTCATGGCTTCCAAGCGACGAACATCTGTCGACGCATCCTCCTCGGACCCCCGTCCAGACCGTCGCCGCAGAGTGGACCGATTTACGAGCTTCACGAATTTCGCTGGCAGGCACGATTTCGCTGTTGCCGTACGTACTGATTCGGCCGAACACACAGATGGACACGCCGTGTCCGGCGGCCATGTCTATCGCGAGCCCCCATCCGCACCCAGAAGGTTACCTCCCGCACCGAAAGTGGACAGCACACGAGCCGACAAAGCGCGAGAAGACTGCGATGCGATACCAGCAGAAGACGTAGACTCAGATCACGTGTCCCCGCCGGGTTCAGATGGAGGAGAACATGTCGGACAAGGTGAAGATGATTCATGGCGTGGCATTGCGCTGGAAAATGACCCGGCTGACAGCAGTGACGCGGGTAACAGTGCTCGCATGGAAGATGGTCGGAAAGAGACGCACGAAGCAGACAGTATCGAAGCTGGTGCGGTGCGAGGAGATATGACCGTGGACGTCGTCAGTATATGGAGGAGATTTAAGGACAACGTTCGATGGGAAACGATGTTGGGATACTTGTCCATTGTGGGAAACGTCCGGTTCACTGCTGCCCAGTACGGTATTCTTGCGGCCGCAATTCAAACAATGAACGACTCCATCCGTATGCCGACGTACAAGACCATTCGCGGGTCAGTTTGGAAATATTTCAGGGACGTCTGCCTACCTAGGCGTGAAGTGGTACATATCAGGAACGTCTCGCACTCGGATGAGGGGCAAGACTCGCAAATGAATTTGAACGCAGGGAACGGACGTCAGAGGGACCCGCGGAATTGTATAAGTCTCGTCCCTCCGAGTGAATGGGCGAAATTGGATGTGGCGACCGTTCATGTGTATCAGGATATATTCGAGAATTTAGATGTGGACCAGGATGACTTCTTAACCGTGGAGGATTCAGCTGTGGTGCTATCCCGCGAACGATCGCTTGGAGCTCGCCTGTTTTTTTTCGGCCGGATTCAAGCACGCAATTGTGCACGCCCGATCTGGCGATGAAGTACGTCTCAGTTTGAACGGCAGAGACTTATGCCGAGACCTGTCTATGATAAGAGAAATGGGTTGGAACGTGGAACCCGAACCTAAGCGTGACGTGCACAAGGTCAAAGCCCGCATCGGTCCAATGTGGTATGTTGCATCTCCATGTACTCCGGCCGGATTTATCTCACCTCCATCAATGGCACAATCAGCAACTGCAGCCGAGCTTTCCGTAATGCATTGCTTCCGAGTTCGACACGATGCGATGTCGGCACGAACGTCTTTCCCTGGACAAAGTGCACCACATGAAAATCATACAGTACCGACATGTCCAAACTTGACAGCACTCCCAGGAGATATCTGCACCATTCTTCGCCCGAGTACACTTGTCGAAAACAATGGTGTCGTTTGTTTGATGATAAGCTGCTTCGGGCTCCACAGGTCAGGGTCACCAAAGGAGGTTGTGGCATGGGTGAGAGTTCCTGTGCAGGGTTCGGACAATGGAAGACGACCACTGCAGGTATTGTGCAAGTGTACAGTTTCAAAAGTAGCGGACTATGTCCAGTCAAGTGAGAGCAGCCAAGTGCAAGATCCGGGAAGTCCAAATTCCGGCCGGATGAAAGATGGCTCCAGGTACGTGGTATATAGGTTCGCCCTGTACGCGGATGGGTTCAAGCAAGTGAAGTCAATGTCCGACACGAGGTCGGTCGGCGGATGTTACCTAATGCCACTGGGGCTTTCCCAAGAACATAGGAGATCCACAGCAGCTGCCCGAGTTTTAGCACTAACTCCGCATGGCATGTCAATCAACGAAGCTCTTCGTATTTTGATCGATGACATAGTGAACGGTGCGGTCGCTGGCGTTCAAGGGACAGATCCGGACGGACAAAAGGTGACGATATTCTTGGATCCCATCGCGTTTTTCGGGGATTATCCTGCCGTCGCCGCAGCTACGGATGTCATGGGACATACCGCCACTGCTTTCTGTCCACTTTGCACGATATGTAGAAAGAAGGGATCTACGCATTCTGAAACTATGTACACGACCGACATTCACTCCAAGCGCCTACCGTTCATGCGTACTGATGAAAGAATGAGGATCATTCGGAGCTGTTCTTTGACAGAACAACAACGGAAAGCGTTGGGCATGAAAACAAAAACAAACGATGATGCGGCCGCACTTCCATTGCAGTACCTTTCTGACAGGCTGCACGAAACTCGCGGTCGTCGTATTGTGAATGAAGATGGAATTTTCGTCACACCGCTGTGCTTCGAATCATGTATGAGCGTCCCTGCTGTGCCCGATCATTTGCTCACAGGGTTGATCAAGAATGTGCTCGCCTTGTCGTTCACGCAGCTGCCCAACAACGATGACAGAAAGAGCATGGAAATACGATTGCTGGACGTATGGAAAACAAACGGCCTTCCAAAACAATCGAACATTCTACGCTGGGAGAAGGGAGGATCATACTCAGGGCTGCAAAGCTTCACCATGTCTCAACTGTTTTGTCTGAACCTATTTGCGGCCGCATTGTTTCGTCGGCTGCACGAGACGTCTACCAATGTCACTTTCTTGCTCCCTGCCTTGTTGCAAGACGTCATTTCCGCTGTATATTTTTGGCCACGCACGAAAGTGGACGGAAAAGCAGAAGTTGACCGATTTCAGCGTTCATGTAGAATGGACCACTACAGTGATATTGCTGGCAAAGCCAAGTCTTATATCAGAGCAGCAGACGCTTATATTCGGACGAATGGGGTGAACGGTCGAATATTGGACAAACCCAATAGTCACCGTCTTTTGGAGCTGTGCATGCATACCATACCACTATTCGGGCACGCTCGGATTTGCTCCGAAATGGTGATGGAGATGGTCCATAGGAGGTTCAAAGATTGGCTTGAGCGAAACACGCACACTGACTCCCATATGACTGGAATGGAGAGGGCAGTCGCCAGGGACTGGATCACAAGACTGTACGGACTTCTCACAGCATGGAAGAATTGCAGCGGAAGGCAACGATCTCGAAGCGAACTTGGCTTACGTCGCATGTTACTGGGTGCGGCCGCATTGGAACTCGACCATTCGGTCCCAGCCGTGCAGAAGCTTCATCAAGACTTTCGTAAGACCCTGCTGCAAGTATTTGAAGAACCTGTCATGGCGCAGATGCGAGATGCCACGCTATGTTTTCTTCCTTCTGGAAAGAAAACTACCTGGGACGGATTAGGTACACTTCCATCCAGGAAATGGGAAGTTCATGAGTATGATGCGGCCGCCATATTATCCGGCCAAGTTCCGGGGGATCGGACTGTACCTTTCCTGCAAGGCATCACGGCTTTTGAGAGAGCTGTTCTTCGAGCGAAAGATGCCACTGGAGGTAAGGGAAGATCTGTCGGATTCAACATTATCAGACGAAACGACGCAGTGTCCGGGATACTTCGATTTTCAAGCTTCAGGTCGTCTGTTTTGGAAGAAGATCCGGCCGGACTCGGGGTGCAACGGTTCTTCGCTGTTTTCTCGATCTTGAAAGACCATCTGGACCAGTTGTGGATAGCCTGCAAGGAGATGACGGAATGCGGTACGGCGTTTGCTGTGGAGGGCGACTTGAAGGTTCTGAAGTTGGGGGAGGGGGTGCGAAGAGTAGGATTGGTACACCAGTGCGATGCGCATTGCCGGATATCATCAACCCAGAAGATGGTGCATCACGGCAAGTCGTTGATTGAGGGTGGCGTATTCATTGTGCTGAGTAGGAAGGACGGCTATCCACCGCACATGGGATAGAACAGATACTTTACGGTACCGTACCGTTATAATTCGCAACGATTTCGGTAAATGTAGCACATGAATCTCCGTTCGGTACCGTCAAAACGGATTCCAGCCATAATTCATTTTAGTGGTTCGTTACCGTCATTTCGACCGTAACATACCTAAACTTTTGACGGTACCGTACCGTCCAGATTTACCTATTCTCAGTCTCCTTTAACGTTACGGTACAATCAAATACATGTACACATGTAATCCATTTACGACGATACCGTACAGCCTCTCGTACGAAACAATATGTAAAATATTCCCGTACCGTACGGTTCTGTTTTTCATACGGGTAGACAAGGTTAACGGTACCGTACCGTCAAACAGGCACAGAATTATGATGATACGGTACAATCAAAACCGCATCCAGTACGAATGTCCCTCTTACGGTACGGTACAGGCATACGCTCATTATAGAATAACACGTCTGTACGATCAAAACTTATGGTACGGGTCGCCAGTAATAACCCATCCGTACAGTCAAAAGTGACGGTACGGCATGGTACGTTTCATGCGTCCGTACCATTCGAATTGAATATCGTTGCCACGAACATCTACGGTACCGTATCGACGAACGGAATGCAACCGTGCATCACTATTAACGATACGGTACAGATAAAAGGTGTTCCAAGAAGGCTTTCTTTGACGGTACGGTAGCATCGAATATGATGATACGGTACATCCTTCTATGTGTACATAAGAATGGTTCGGTACCGTCATAAGGTACATCTTTTGACGGTACCGGAGGCATACGTTTGACAGTACCGTACCATCAGGCGTTTAGCGGTTTAGCGGTTAATGAACCGTTAAACGCCTAACAGTTGTGGAGGTGTCAAATGACTGTACCGAACCGTAATTTTTAACAGTGTGAACCGTTACAATTGGGTCCATTTACCATGCAGTGCGGGACTATACATTACAATGGTTGGAGACCATGATAATGTATGGTGCGCACTGTGTCTTTGGGTGCGAAACGGGTTATACGGCG
>JAULBV010205376.1:0-16960 GCA_032358295.1 Pterothamnion heteromorphum | reverse complement strand
AGGTACATCCAGATCTGAAGATCTGAAAGACCCCCCCCTCACCCTCTTTCAGAACTGGAATCTGGAGAAGGGCCCCATATTTATTTCTCTACCTCTAATTGGTCAATCGCAAGTCTGAAGGTCTGGAGAAGAGTTGTTGGATGCACCCAGTGTCTCAGATGCAATCTGTGGGTACAATAGACCATTTGGTGCACCCAGAAACTCCACTTCCAGACCTCCGAAGTCCAGACGGGCCAATCAGCGGTTGTAAAAATTGAAGTAATTGGACGCTGCTTGGTTCCCTCTCATTGGAAGTGGTGTTTCTAATACTAGCAGTGTGCTTGACCGGGCCAGAAGTCAATTTCTGCGCCATGGTTGCCAGGCACGCGGGTGAGCCGGGGGCTGGAATAGATTTGGCAAGACTCGGGATGCTTGACATTGCTAAATCTAGGCATGTCTATAGACCGCTACCGCCGGGTACAGGGGTCGAAGAGCGTTCTCACCGGTACAGGGGTGACATGTCTACTCTATACAGTACCAGCATGTTATTACAGTAAAGGGGTGACGTCACCAGAAACTTTTAACCTTTCTTCCAGAGGATCTCGCCTTGGAACCTGTTACACCTCCATTGCGCTGCGCATATATCTCAAAGCTATATTACTGCTCGTATCCCAAGGAAACACCGACCAACAGCAGTATCAAGACCAGCGACAGTATCTTCTATGTCATGTATGGATTTACAAAGACAGATCATATAATGATGTGAATGACCCGTTTCCTTCCCTTCTATGCTTTTCCATGCCTAGTATGCCTAGTAAGGCAGAAGCATTTAACTGGAACGCAGTACACATGTCTGTTTACAGCTAGTGAAGGGAAGCGTATCAACCGCAGTGGGTGGACCACCGTAGAAACGGTCCGGGTTTCGCTTCATTGGAGACAGGTTTGGCTTGAAATCAAAGATCAATTCGTAATCGTCGACTACTTCCCCCTGTCTTCGCCTCCTTGGTATATGCATAGATCAAACTGAAGTACAATGTGGCCAGGTTCTGGGCCTATGCAGTAGAACTTTGGCTAGGTGCGGCATCCCCTTCGATTTCAAACGGAATTGACTATGTGCTGATAGAACGAAAGCTAAATAAACGAGGCATCGATGTATTGCTGTACAGGTACAGGCGTTTGCCGCATGTACGTTCGGTATCGACAGATCACTCTGTAATTCGCGCAGCGGATTACAGAGTGATCTGTCGCACTCCGTTCTGACACGTGAGCCACGTGGCGAAGGGCCCGGGGTCCTTTCTGCCTTGGAGTCTCTTCTTAAGCCACGCCGGCGACGGTCAGTCCGAGAAACAGGCATTCAACCGTTTTTCTGCCTCACCCGCCCGACCCTGTCTCTGGAGTGGCAGCTTCTCTCGCGCTCTGCAGCCATTCCGTTTCTGTAGCTAGTTTCGACTAGCGCACCCTTTATCCACTTCCTTTACAAGTTCGTCGTTGACACAGTAAATCAAGTGTCAAATGCAAACCAGCGCGAGAGCCTCGGGGTTACGCATATATGACGACTGGGAGAAGTGATTAATATGAAACAAAGTTGACTGTAATCACTGCGAAAATATCAGGCAGATAGCTGTCGCATATATGCCTTGGTGGAAACGATGCATCCTTTCCACCAAGGAATGTATTAGTCCAGATGGACTTGCATAAATTTAGACAAAGTATAACCCCCTTCATGGGGTTTTAGGTAGGAACATACTTTTAATTTGGGCAGGGCATACTGTGAAAAGGGTAAATTTGGGGCACATCAGGCTTTAATTGGGCAGCTTCGAATTATCACGTACGACGCTATAGACGGCACCATCAGGATCATCAATTACAGATTGATCGCCATAGCTCTCCTCGAACTTAATGGAAACGTTGCTCTCCCCGTGAAGGTCAAGAAAGGCCGAAACGCATTCCAAATTATCGAAAGTTGTGGCCTCATACAGCACCTCGATGTACCCTGCCGGCGACTGCTCCAAAGCACGTTCCACTGCCTCCACCTCTCGAGCCACAGCTGCAGCTGGACCAGCACGTCCTGACGAGGGTGGGCCCTTGTTTCGCTTCCCTTTCTTGACGACGCTTTGAACCTTCCTCTCTGCAATGGCTTTCTCCAGGGCTGCCTTTTTGGCTGCCGTTGCGTCCTTGCGCTTCTCTGCATCGGCTCGTTTCTTCTCACGAGCAACCGCCTTTGCAGTTTCCTTTTCTTCCAGGGCCTTGATGCGCGACAGCCTGGCCATTTCCTTCTGCTCGTCTTCTCTTTTCCGCTTCGCAATTACTTCACTGTGCGTCAAGTACATGGCTGCTTGACCGCGGTCCAGTGCTGACCCACATCCAGGGAGATGCGGCAAAACCAATTTGTAATCGGTGTTGTATGTAAGGGGAATGGGTATGTTCTTTCGGATATGATTCAAGAAACACGTTTGTCATAACTGTATAGTTACGTGAAGCCCTCACGGTCGTTCGAATATTACTGTAATGCGAAGTTTCGCTGGCCTCTGGCCGAAGTTTCGCGAAGTTTCTTTCGTTGTTTCGACGTTGTTTCGTCGCACTGCGAAACTTCGCGAAACACATCGAAACTTCAACATCATGAATGCGAATTCTCACTCATTATTTTTCTATTCTTTTTGTACGTTCGCCTATTAGAGCATTGAGAGGTTGTCTTGCAATCACGAAAAACGGGAGAAATCAAACTTGTATATTGCCGCAGATTTCGCTTCAAAAACATCGGCGAATTTTCATAATTCGCTCGAAACTTCGAATTCGTCGGCCCGAAACTTCTACTTTATATCGGGCGTTGAGCGTTTCTTTTTCTTCGTGCAGTACATCTCGAATAGATGTACCCGTATTGCGAGGTAATTCTGCAACAGGTGCATCTTGTCCCGAGAATTCGGGGCAACAAAAATGAAGCCGCGGAACTTTCGCGTTAGTTTCGGGACCGCGAAACGTCGCGAAACTTCGCGAAACTTCGGGCAGAGGTCAGCAAAACATCGCCATTACAGTAATAGTATGATGGACTGTGAAGGATTTACGTAACTATACACTTATGATAGAGTGTTACTTGAATCAATATTGTAAACGCACACATTACCTTAGCTGACATACAACACTTCGAGTAAAGTATACTGCAAATTGTTGTTTTGCGGCATCTCCCAGGCATCTTGTTGGGCATATCGTTCCTTCCCGTACAAAGCGCATCCAGCTCATTCTTGAGTCCACCATATGCAAGCAGCGCTCGTATGCGGTCCAGCTTCAGTGCTTCGTTTTCAGCAGGGCTCTTGAGCGTTCTTTGGATCGCGGCGAATAAGGCGGTGTCCTTCTTCTTCTCCGGGGACAAACTAGATCCTCCTGTTTGCATTGCTTCTTTTGAAGCTCTAGAGCTGCTACTGCTTGCTGCAGAAATCTAAAGTCCATGGGCCACAGACCAACGTTTCGAAACGCAGCGATAGCGGTTTCCGAATTCACGGCCTGAAAACCGGCAACTCCAAGCATGATCTTCAATTGCATATCACCGAAGTCCACCAAGGCGCGTTGCAGAATATTGTCCCTCCAGTTGCGCATTCCCTGCTTGAATGTTTTGTTAACGGCGTTGTCATTCGGCTGCAGTATGTGGGTCGTGTTGGCCGGTAGCTGGACACTGCATGGTAATTCCTGACATTTTACTTGGAACACTCCACAGTTTTAACCGGTACCACTACCACAGTAATTAATTACTGAAACAACATATTTGGTAAGATCTATAACCAACATACCATCGTTTTCCATATTAATATGCGTTAGTACGGTACCACTACTATTTGTACGGAAACCGTTACATTTTATGGGTGCGCACGGGAAGGAACCATGCAAATGCATGGTTTCCATGTATGGAACCATCATTATTATGTACGGATATGATGACATCCTTCCGGATGTCGTCGGGGCCCAATGGAAGCTTTTATGTATCCACCGTTTATGGTGGGTTCTCTCGTACGATCCATTGAAAACAGTGGTATGGTACCGTCCGATCCGTAGGAAGAACGTAGTACACTACAATATAACGCTGGTTCTACACAGAAATGTCTTGGATTTTCATGTAAGACATCCATCCAATTTCGTGTTTGGAACCCACCATATAAATTAAGAATGCTTGTAGTATCCTACGAAAGTACGTGGAGTATATCCACACCTTATGGTGGTTGCAGCCCAGTGGGCCAACGAACGCACTGGTAGCACTCTGCTAATTGCATACGAAGTATAGTACGCCGACCAACATATTTTATCGTACGGCACCGTTGTGTATAATGGTTACTGAACCAACGAAACACATGGAACCCTTATTACGGTACCGAAGAACCCGCTTGTAAGGAACCCATGCAAATAGTGGATCCATACCATAGGATGCTGTAGTCGTTTTTACCATACCCGACGAAGGCGTTGGTATCTGACCAAAGGTTGTTGTGGTAGGCAGCCAAACGAAAGCGTGGTAGGCGTCTGTAGGAAACATATGGTATACGGAATAAGGTATCTTATGGAATCAATGGGAACGAACCAATGTAAATAGAAAGGAAACGTAGTAGAGTGCCACATGGAGTTCCGGTAAGTATCTACTTATTTCGTTAGTCCCTTACGTATTTGGGTTCGAATAATAGTAGTAGCGGACTGAGAAATATGACGGAAGTCGTGTACGAATGCTTTAATAAGTGTAGGTAGTGATCCACCGCATTAGTTAGTGCAGTCGTATTGCACTCACTCATTACAATAGTCTACTACGATCTATAATTACATATGGACTACTCCATTCAGTTACATACTCAAGGAAACGCCGCACGAATCCCGCTGGTATCTCCGCCCCGCCCGTTCTTGACATGCACCAGTCCTCCTCACCACGTACCCACCCCAGTACGTCCCGACTCATCCCATATGGGGCGGGTAACCTTCTCGCCGGCCCAGAATCCTGTACCTTCCGCCTTGCAATGCGGACGTGCTGTGCTTTGCGACGTTCGATTTTTCGAACTTGCAGTCATCATCGCACAGGTGGATGAGACCAACCCGGCGTACGCAATGTCCTAATTCCAGTACCTGAACTATGCTGCCAGATGCAGTATGGGCCCCATCACAGTCCTTGAGTTGCTTCACGATCGCCCAAACTTTTCCGTCTTGGCCCTTCACCACTCCGCCTACAACGAAGAACCTTAGGACACCGTTTCCTGCCGTACGGCTCTGCACAATGTCTGCATCGTCATGGTCGTTCGTAACAGCTGAAATGCCATCTGCAACCTTCACAGTGTGGTGCGCGTAAGCGCGACGTCTTCCGGTGTACTTATCGACAGTGACATATCTCGCTATCTTGTACACCTCCACATGGACGTCATGGCCGTGAGCCTTGCGCAATAATCGCATTCCTTCCCCCATCATTGCCGTACGGCTGGCGTTGGTATCAGAGTGGCATCTGTACATTGCTTCCCATTCCCGATTTCCCGTGCGGGGTATAGTAACATGGCCGCAATCTCGCATCATTGACAGGACGGGCTCCTGGAACGAATCCTTCAGTGATGCCCGGAACTCCCGTACGGTTCTTGCACCTGTTCCCCAGCTGTCATCCAGGTGGAGTCCTTCGACGCCGAGTAGGAGCCTTCGCAGTCCAGTTTCGGCACATCGTCTTTCGGACGGGTCACCTTGTTCCCAGCATTGGAACAGTACGTAGAGGCGACCAAGCCAATCTTTTGCGACCGCCCGCTCCACCCCCGTGAGGTGAGAGTCTGCATGAGAGTTGCACTCCAACCAATCCTTGAATGAACGGTGAACAAGCTCCAGGGTCAGTTCTGAGCAGTTGCGAACGTGACCAAAGTTCGGAATAGAGTGCGTGCAGAGCTCGAGGAGGCGGTGCGTATTCGGCTTGTCCAATAAGCGTTCGCTGTCAATCCCAGTTCGGATCAATTCGTCAGCTGAATTCACGAACACCTCCGCTAACTCATTGAGGTCTCCGTAATACTCCAGGCGTACGCCAGTGGCAGAGCAAACCCGGGGTTGGGGACCATCTGTGTCCGGGTTGGGCCACCAGTACATATGGGCTACGACATCCTGTAACTTTCGTGGCATGAGAAATGCTTTGTTCCGCGTACGCGAGTATTGGTCACCGAATATAGGCGCTGCGCACAACAGAACACACAAAAGGTCAGTCATCGTCATGCTTGTCAATCCGGAGTACTTGCCCGACTTTTCCCATCGAATCAAATTGCGTTGTGTTGGGAGCCCGTTTGATGCAACCGACGTCGTAATGTGCAGCTCTACCTGTCTCACCTTCTCGTCAGACTCCAGCAGGTTGAAACAGAGGTTGAGCACATTCTTCGTCAAACCTGTGAGAAGGTGGTCTGGTGCAGCGGCTCCACTTAACGACGACTCAAAAACGTTCGGCACGACTGCATAACCTCCGTCGTCTCTTGCTGGTCCAGCCGTACGGCGGAAGGAGTTGGACAAGTTCACACAGAACAGATCGTTACATTCCTCTTCAGTCGTGCAGCGCATTCCCAAAGCCTTTCGCAGCGGTTGAGGCGGACCTGTTCTTCTAATGGCCCTCATTCTTATGTCCGTCCGTGTGTAACCCAGTCTGCGGGAATGTACGTCAGTAGCGTACACGATCTGAGCGGCATTTGGTCTTCTCCTTTTCGTCATTGTGCAATGAGTGCAAAATGCAGTGGCCACGTGACCCTTGACATCAGCGCATGCCGCAGCGGCTGGATAATCAGCAAAGAATGACACAGCATCGATGAAGATTCGAACCTGTCTCCCGTACGGGTCTATGCCAGGAATCCCATGCACTGCAGCATTGACTATGTCATCCACACAGAGTCGAAGCACTTCGTTTTCGTCTTGTCCGTGCGGTACTAAGGTAATCACTCGAGCGGACGCTGCAGATTTCCTGTTCTCCATAGACAGGCCGAGGGGCATCATGTAGCAACCTCCAACTGATCTCGTGTCAGATAAAGACTTGAACTGCTTAAAGCCATCAGTGTATATGGCCATGCGATAAACGACATACCTCTGCCCATCAGGAAGGTAGCCCATGTCACGTCGTACGACATCCTCATTGACACCTAGTCCAATCGGAGGACCTTGATTCGTCGAGGCCCAAGTCGGTAATCCTTTCACAGGGACCGAAGCGATCTCCGTTAACGCTCCATCCACGCCAGGGTTCTGAACCCAAATCAATCTCTCGGCCGGTCGGCCCTTTGCGTGTTGCAAAACAGATGCAACAAGGATACATGTAGCAGTGCAGGTCTGCGAAGGACGATCCGGACGGACGAAAACAATAATATCACCGGCGTAGGTATCGACCGTGCATCCAGATTGCAGCTGAGGTATTGTGCACTGCCTTTGTCGTGAACGCCTGTTTTGGTTCGGGTCAGGGGTTACACTGCAGTCGTGCGTCGTACGACTGGGCGTCTTCAAGGAATGAAAGACCCTTCTCTCGGACTCACTCAGATCCGCGGTGTCGTGAACCACGCCTGCTTGTTCCGTTCCTGCCGGTGCCACACACCACTTCGTTCCCAGCACACCTCCAACAGTCACGCTAGGACCGGTTTCATGCATACTGCGTACGCTCCAACTGAGAATTGAAATGTCCGTGAGACTTGAAGGGTCATCGACGCATGGGAACCGTACGGTATCTCCATCCTTGCATGGACATACAGCCTTCCCATAACGGGCCCACATCACATTCCCATGGCCCAAGGCGTACGCCCGATCTTGCACAATCATACTGCTCTCAATCGAAAGAAAGGTCGGTTCGTTCCGCTGAGGGTGCTCGTATACATCAGCGTAGAAGTTGTACGACGCGATGTCCAACTTTGCCCACTCCGACGGCATGACAATTCTGACACAATCCTGTGGGTGCTTCATACCTGCGTTCTTCGTCGCGACAAGGGATGCCTGACTCAACGTCCTTGACGGTGCATCTCGTACATGCATGATTGCGCTGCTCGGGAAGCAACCGTCCAGTATGCGTAGCCACGTAGAGTTACGCACGGTCTTGTACGTTTGCAACCTTATGTTGGCGTTCGCCGTCCTCAGTGCCCTAGAAAATATTCCGTACTGAACAGCTGAAAACTGGACAGTCCCAGCTATGCAAAGGTAGGATAGCATACGGTCCCACGACAGCAAAGCACGCAATCGATACCGAACAGCGCGTTCACCGTACGGTTCGCTTTGCTCTCCATACACGTGAGGTGGGTCTTCTTCTGATCCAGACAGCACAGGGCTTGCGCAATCGTCTCCGTCTTCACTGAGAACAGCATGGTTTTGAAGTTCAGGTGCTGGCGTACGCCCGAACGGATCATGTTGGTCAGGTGAAGAAGTGGGTGGGGGATGCTGAGGTGCGGGATGGACGTGCCTGTCCGGCGACGTTCCAATTTCCGAAGACAAAACATGCATTCGCCTTATCTTACTCCGTTCATCGCCTTGTGCCAGTTCCGCAGTGAGACGTCGTCGCCGTTCGGCATCCTGTGCAGCGCGTGCTCTGCTCACGGGCATCAATGCAGATGCGAGTGAGTGACGCCCGACGTAGTTCGTCATGCTGGATCCATGCACATCGTCCCTGACCTTCCTTCCTCGCTTTCGTCCTTGGAATGCGTGCCTCGATCTACCGTCCATTTCTTCCTTGTGCTTGACTTCCGTCGTCCAGCGCTGTTCTTATGGAACGGAGGGGAAGAGGTGCTCACGAATTCGAATGCCCGAACGGGATGCGTGTTCGAATTGACTTGGAGAGGTCGTGCCGCTTGTACGTTTGACTGCGTACGGCTGATGGGCCGAGATATGGCGAGATGTGTCGGGTGCCGACGTACGTCGTGTACTCTCTTGAATGGAAGCGATGGCTTGCAGGCGACGTACGTCGTGTTCCGGAGTGAATGCAGGCGATTTGCACTCCTTCAGCAGCGTTGCTCTTGTGTTGGTAGGATCTCTCGACGTATGGTCCAGATCATACGAGAAGAGCTCTTTGCGACGTACGCCGGGACATGAAGGTCATGCGGGGAGATGGTACACGTGCTGGAAGGGTTGGATATAATGACAGGATACGGTAGAGGGCGTGTGAAGGAAACGACGAGTTGCCATGTACGAGTGTGGGGGTGACCCGAGTCACTCGGTAGCATGGATGGGTCCCGCGCGTGAATGGGCGGGTGTGCGTAGGGGGCGTGTGACTTGTAATTCTGAAGGGGTGTGGGCGGTTGGTTGGATGTGGGAATGTGTGGCACGCCATGAGAAATGGCGCACGGGCGCAACGCGCGCACTTTTGAACAGACGCGAAGCAAGTGGTGTCGGAATGGGCGGTGGTGCTGGCCCGATCCCGTTGAAAATTTCTGTAAATGGATTCTGAACACCAATGAAATTACTCAAATATGTTTACAGTAAAAGAGATATAGAACGACATCCAATAAGGAGCAGTGCATTGCTCCTTGGAGAAACGGGGACCCAGTCAAATTTGGCGCACGCCGGTGTCGGACTGTCCGACCGCGATCGTTGGGCGGTGCGTGGCGCGCGCGGCGCCCACAAGATATCGCGGAGGGTGTGTGCCTGCGCGAACAGGTGTGCTGTGCACGCGTGCTCCCCACGGGCCGCTCGTGGTGGAGTGCCAGCACGACACTTCCGCCGCACGCGTGCGGCGCCATGCGCTGCGGCGCAGGGCGATGCACCGCCGTGGCGTGCATGAGAAGTTATCTCGGACCGTGCGATGTGCACATGCGCGGCTCAACGGACCCGATGGTGGGTGGGTGAGTGGTACGGGTAGGGGTTTTACCGCAGCGTAACGCCGTACGGCAGGATTCCAACAGTAACTGGGCGCTCGCGCGCATGCCGTGCACGAGGGCCCACACAGCGGCGGCGGCGTCACACAGCGGCGGTTCCGTGCTTGCACATAATGTGTGCTGTGGAGGCGCACAGCATGTCAGAACGGTGCACTGGTATGTAATAAACGTGGGGGCGGGATTCGTCTTCCGGGTCGACAGCGGCGTTGCGCGCCTAATATAGGCGCGCAACGCCGTCGGAAGTGAAACATATGTAAACGAGCTCCCTCCCCCGCGTCAAGGTCCTTGTTTACGACGAGACATGTGGTTCTATTAACAGAAGTTCTGAATTCAGTGCTCGCCCTGCGACTTCTACAGACGTAGTACGTCCGCGGTACTTTCCATCATGCAAGCCATGCGTTCGCTCTTTAGGCGTACGCTGAATTACTTTTAAGTTCCTTTCCATTCGGACTTCATGGTTATGTTTCAAACGAAAGTAAGAGGAATCTATCCCTGTGTGTACACTGAAGTTGTTTAAAGTTCCTATCGACTAAGAATTCATGTTATCTTTAAACAGATTTACTATTGCGTACTCCTTGCCGCCTTCTGAACAGTCCAGAACAGTCTGCATTGACTTTGACTGCGGGCGAACGCCGGATGGAGTTTATCATTGCCGTTGACTGCAGGGGCGAACGCCGGATGGATGTTCAGTGAAGAATACCACCTTTCATTGTTTCATTTCGTAATGAATGGTGCTGACTTGTTCGCGGAACAACTGCTTCAGTTCTCGCGGACGGCGTGCCCCACACCGGCAGCAATAAGCATATGGCGTTCTCCCCTTCCGTAGAATGCGAGACAATTTTAACAGGTATTCGTAGAAAGTACAATTTTCACAGCAGGGCGAACGCCAGATGGGCGAACGCCAGATGGATCAATCCTTGGAAGCGGTGTACGCGTAAGTTGAAGGTCGACCATTCCCTCCGAAAAGGCGGAGTGTGCTTCCTCAGTTAATGGCCTGTAGCATATGGTTTCATAAACTGTAAAATTCAATAAGCGTAAAGTAATTCAGAGCATAACACCAATTGACTCAAGTGCTTCGCCACTAGTGGCGCATAGCTATGCGCTGGTTCGGAAAACCTAGAAAGGAATGCTTTCATAAGCAGAAGGTCGACATCCTCTTACCGAACGGTAGTACATAAGTAAATGGATTTCGACGGGCTGGTAAAATGCTCTTACTGAATTAACGCAGGTAATTCAAGAGACTGCCAGGGGAATCACTTTATACTAGGCTTTCAGTACACGGCATCCGGTTGATTTAGGCACAGAAGTTATGGCGTACGCCAAGTGCAAACGGAGGGTGTGGGTCATGCTCTTTTCTCTCTAAGCGGGACGATGAACTGTGGAAGACCATCTTTTTACCTAAAAGCATTGAGGTAAAAAGGAGGGTAATCTTTTTACCTAGGAGTACAAGGTGGATATAACACCCTGAGGGTGCTTGTTTACTCTAGGTGAAAGACTCCTCAACCTCCTCAGTGGTGTACCACTGCATTCTATAGCATGGCCCATGCCATGATATACGATGATACTTGCTGTACCACACCGGGTGTGGAACAGCAACGGTCACACTTGCTGTGCCACACCACTGTAGTATGAGAAAGTCATGGTAACATGCCAAGTATTGCGCATATATGAAAGGCGATGTTTACAGTACCGTATCCGTACAGTTTCGGTTCCCAGTACAGCATAAGTTCCAGTACTTGTGCACGCACCCAATTTTATACAGTATGCTGGAGTATCGCGAATGATATAACCCGTGCGGTGTACGGCAAACACTGAAATAAGAGCCGAAACACATATTTCATATAAATAAAGCGGCAGTCGCATTATTGCACAATATTCACCCAATCACATGCTTACCAGTGTCACGAACCTAACCGAAACCCTGCCCTGAGAAAACGTGCAAAGAATCACTCCACGTTTGGTCTCCTCACCCGACTTCCCCACCTCTCTAGGTTACCATCGTGCCGGAACTGACCCACCCCTCTACCATTCCCGTCGAGCTGTCCTACCTTTCTACCATCGCCCACCGAATTCCGAGCACCTCGACGGCGACCACACCGCGTTCTACTACGGCCACGTCTACAGCGTCGACATCCCGGACACGGAGGCATGGCTCTCGGTCGCAAGGTTTGGGCGTACGCTGAATCAAGAGGCCGACGCAGGGTGGATGTTGGAGGAGCGTCGCAATCGGGCGGTCGAGGACGTGGTCGATCTGACTCTCGTCCCTCCCGCTCAGCGTCTGATGGAAACGGCACTACTGAGAATGGTCGCGCGCGTTCGCGTCCTCGGCGGACTTCCGGTGGGCGATGCCCATCAACTGGAGGGAAGCAAGCGCACAAGGAGTTCACTGTGACAGAAGGTAAGAGGAAGAAGCGTCTAACTGCAAGAATGTCAACCGGACCGCCCAAAAAACCTCAGTTACCGCAGGACGAGTCCAGTGACATGGACTCGGAAGATGGCAGTGGGCGTTCGCCGGGTTTGCGGAACGGCGCGGATGACGTCCGTGGCGGAAAGAAACGTGAGGGACGCTCGACAACGGGCGCCAAGCAACCCCGTAAGGCGATACTGGAGGCGTACGAGATGCGGAAGAAGGCTGAAGATACTGGTCGTTCGACAGATTCCATCGAGGACGCTGTGCGACCGACGATTGGCGCGAAGCAACCGCGCAAGGCAATACTCGATGGGCATCGCCAGAGGAACAAGGTTCAAGCCAAACGGCGTACACGCCATACTGGGAGAACGGCTCAGAGTTACTCAGCGTCTTCGAGCTCGGAGTACGACTCAGATTCCGTAGCAGCTTGCACCTCCCAGGACGGGAACGAACCGCCTTCGAGAAAAGATGAGAAAGGTTCGTCTGCACGACATGGTGAAGACCGAGTCGACAAAAGCCGTACGGGGAAGATTGGGAGGATCGCGGCAGCGTGTGGTGAAGACTGCGTTGACAAAGCCGGTACGGGGAAGACCGGGATGATCACGGCCTCGGAGTTGTCTGGGAGCGGTGCTGTCAGTGGAGGTGGCGCTGCCAGTGGAGGCGGCGTGAAAGAAGCCCGTACGGGCAAGAAGACAGATGTCGTCGTGGCCTCGCAGTCGTCTGGGAGCGGTGTTGCCAGTGGAGGCGGCATGAAAGAAGCCCGTACGGGCAAGAAGACAGACGTCGTCGTGGCGTCAGGAAGCGTTGCAGTGGGAGGCGACAGAGAAGACGCCCGTGCGGCGAAGACCGCTGAATTGGGATCACGAAGAATCGGTGCTGTCGGTGGCGGCGTGGAAGAAGGTCGTTCGGGGATGCCCGCTGAGTTAGGCTCTGCAGGAGTCGTTGCTGCGGGTGGTGGCATGGAAGGAGCCCGTGCGGGGAAGACCGTTGAGTTGGGATCACGACGAAGCGCTGCAGCCGGCGGCGGCGTGGAAGAAGCCCGTGCGGAAAAGCCCGCTGAGGCGTGCGAAGAAGCTCGTACGGGGAAGAACTCTATCCTGGGCTCAGAAGGAAGCGCAGCAGCCGGCGGCGGCGTTGCCGAAGAACCCCGTACGGTGAAGGCCGCTGACTTGGGCCCACGACCAACTGCTGCTGGGGTAGGCGCCGGTGTTGAAGAAGCCCGTACGGGGGAGGCCGCTGACTTGGTCCCGTCCGGACGAGTTGCTGCAGGAGCCTGCGGCGTGAAAGAAGCCCGTACGGGAACGGTCGCTGAGTTGGGCTCATCACGAAGCGCTGCTGTCGGTGGAGGCAGACTTGAAGCCGGTAAGGGGAGGAGCGCAGCTGTAGACTCACGAGGTGTGAACCCTGCAGTGTATTGCAGATCAATCGCTGACAACTTGGTTGCAGAAGAAGCGGTAACTGCCCGTACGGGAATGGGTGCGCAGAAAGATGCAGTGCAATGTGCACCACGGGGTGACGCCGTCGATGCCGATGCAGGAGGTATAGGAAAGGCCTGTACGAGCACGAGTTCTGCCATGAAAGCCAACGTGCAAGTGGGCACTGAGGGACACGAAGGCGAAGTTGAAGATGGTGTGCAAGTGAAGGCCATGCCGATCTGCACTGCAGGACAAGCAAGCGATCCGGCAAGCAGTGCTTCTGAGATGTTCAAGCGTCATCAGTCCGTCTATGTCCCTTTGCCCAGTGGGGAGGTGAATCAGGGTATTTCTCGTTCCACCCCAGTACGGCGAACGCCGAGTACACCGACAACTCGAGCAGAGTATGTACTGCAAACGGCTTCCCTCACTGGCGAACACCGGTGGAGCACTTGCACGGCTCGGACGGATCCGGAAGACGGGATGAAGTTCTCGGATGCGATATGTCAGTCGAAATACCGTCGAAGAGACTTGACACGCTTCAGAGAAATGGATGCAAGTTTGAGTCATCGGGAAACAAGTGATGCATGGAACGCCTTCATTGTTAAGCACGCATGGTTTAGGATACCTGAATCATTGAGGAGTGATCGAACATTTGCACGGGACGCCCATGAGGCTGTTTACTTGGATAACATGTCCAAGTTCCTGAAGGAGGCGTACGCCGCACGGCGTAAGCTGGTGATAACGGACTTACCCCTCGCGTACTTACCGCAGTCCCTAATTGGCAGGTGGTGGCACAGGCCTTGCTTCCTAAGGACTTTCGTTGCTGAGGCCATCGATCGATTTCAACATGGAGTCATGATTCCTCGAGACTGTATGGAATGCGAGTTAGGGAAAGGTGACATTACCTCACTCGGCACCTTGTTTCCTCGAACTCCAGATTGGTTGACGGAGTACTATTTCCCGGCTGCTGTTCCAGTGGCAACGCCACTCGTCGTCTTCTATTATCACCTGTACATGTCGCGCGGCCCTGATGGAAGGGGTCAAGAAGTGCTGAGTACAGTGCTCAAGCTGGAATTCGCGCTGATGTATGTTGCCAGCTGGTGGCACGAAGCATCGAGAGGAGGAAGGGCGTTCATACTCCCCCTTGAAACAATCGACTGGCTCTCCGACCTCCTCGGTAATGTTATGGTGGACGACTCATATAACATCTACTCCGAGCATGGAACGCCGTACGGCTATATCAGGGTGCGTATGCAAGACGCCTTGCGTGCACCTCGCACAGAGTGGAATTATGTTACTTTTCCGGACTCAGTGCTTCAAGATTGCTCTTTTGTCTGGTGCGAGAAATGCACGGGAATGTTGAATCTAAACGAAAGGGGAGGAAGGGACTTCCAAAAATGTCGCACAGACGGACGACTGCGTGAAAATAACGTGCAGCGTACGCTGTTTGGGGAAAAGCCACGCATAAACCGGCGCAGGAAACAGCCACAGCCTGTTTCGTTTCATGGCTCGTACAGAACGGAAGCCGATCAAGGACATGCCTCTTGGGGATCGGAAACGACGCGACCCTATGACTACTGGGAGTCGGACCCGAAACGGCGCCGAGTACAAGAACAGGGACCGTGCACCAAGCCGTCTGGCTGGTAGGTGAGTGACGTGCGTTAATCTCGCACCGTACGGATGGTCAGGATACACACTGTAGAACCGAGTTGGCCGCAAGCGTGAGGCAATTAAAGTGCGTAGAGGACGTTTACAACATTTCTCCTGTACCAACTCTGTGCTCGGCATGCAGCTCGCTCCGAACAGCTCGCTCCCAACGACAACATTTCTCCTATACAAATCTGTGCTTGGCATGCAGCTCGCTCTCAACGAACACCAGCACTCGCTCGGTGTCGAGCAGCGTACGCTGTGCGAAGCACAAAGTCGAAGCAGCACACGGCGTCCTTCACGTCAGGGACCGACAGGTGGTCTTGGGGTACCAGCGTACGCTGCAATTTCAATAGTTGTTCGCGAAGACGATGCGCCTATGAATATGCCCTTGCTCATCATCGCCGGCAACTGCATGCAGTTCATGCATGCGTGAACGACTGCCACGCCCATTGGATCCGCCGGAAAGTGCATGTGCCAACTCATGGTGCGTGTGAACCCAAAGCGGAACTGGACGGCGTCCATGAAGTCGGCGACCACCCCGCACGCGCACGCGAGAACCACATCGTACATCGCGCTCTCACGATGTAGGGCGGCCTACTCGGAAAGGGAGGATTCGGAACCTCGCTGCTTGCCGTTGGCGATGGACCAGATGTAAAAGCAGGACACGGAAACGCATACCCGCCATGTTGTGTACTACGTGGCAGGGCTTTCTCCTAGGCGGCGTTTCGCTACGTTATTCGCACGGCCATTGGCTTACGCCTTGGCGAGTGCAGTACACGTATTGTGTAGCCGCAGTGACCGTACTGCAGGCCCCGAATTACGTTGCCCCAAGCAATTCATTGCTGTATCCCCGCAACGTGTAAGATGCATATATCCGCAACTATGCGGATACTGTGTTCGTGGCAGCCTGATACTGCCCAATTATACGCATGCTGTACTACGTGGCAGGGCTTTCTCCTAGGCGGCGTTTCGCTACGTTCTTCGCACGACCATTGGCTTACGCCTTCGCGAGGGCTGTACACGTATTGTGTAGCCGCAGTGACCGTTCTGCAGGCCCCAAATTCCGTTGCCCCAAGCAATTCATTGCTGGATCCGCGCAACGTGTAAGATGCATATATCCGCAACTGAGCGGATACCGTGCTCTTGGCAGACTGTTATCGCCCAATTATTCGCATGCTGTACGAATGCGAGCAAAGATACAGATTTTATGTTTTAAATATTCACTCAAGGCTTTATCCCTCCTTGTCCCGACTTTTCGCACGGTTTTCGAATGTGGGCATACAGAAAGCAAGTCGCCGCGTCGCCGCGTCGTACATCATTCCGACCGGACGCTCAACTCCCTTCCTCTCATCTTTCGCGTCCCTTCACCCGCCGCACTCGCGCTTTACGTCCCGCCCGTGCGTCACCTCTTCCATCAACTCGCACTGAACATGCACGACGCAGCGTTCGTCGTATCGATCATGAATCAGCCGTACGGCGCGGAGGAACTGACTCAACAAGGCTGCCAGCATGAATGCCATGGCGCTGCGACGGCGCGTCCCTTCACCCGCCGCACACGCGCTTCAAGTCCCGCCCGTGCGTCATCTCTTCCATCAACTCGCACTGAACCTGCACGCCGCTGCGTTCGTCGTATCGATCATGAATCAGCCGTACGGCGCGGAGGAACTGACTCAACAAGGCTGCCAGCATGAATGCCA
>JAULBV010205265.1:0-16963 GCA_032358295.1 Pterothamnion heteromorphum | reverse complement strand
CTAACCGATGTTGCCGTAACGACGACGTACGATGCGGTGGCTGCTCTTGCCAAACCTGTAAGTCGACGCACAAATCTCGGACACGTTGGACTGACCGCACGAAACGTTGCCATTTGGATTTTCAAGCGGTTGCGACGATAAGGATCCTCCGGTATGTATCACTCCGGGAAACACGTCACACGCACGAAAGCCGGCCGGCCAAGACCGAAACATGTCGCGGGGATTCGGCGAGCAATGGCGAGCGAGATCGTTCACGAATGATCGCATGTATCAGCCCTTTCGCGACACGGTGGCCGCCGACTTTACGGACAGAAGACGTTCAAGGTGTACCATTGACTGCGACCCACAATTGTTTATCCGTGAGGCGGCCGGCCGTTGCAGCAAACATGTACGAGGCGTTGGCGACAAGTATTCTCGCGTCAGGCCGTACCCTCCGGTAATGGCGGCCGCCTTTCAATGCCGCCTGGACATGACTGTGGAATTTCAAGGAACGGTTCATGGACGTATCACTGCATCGTAAGCCGCCACGGGATATGGACATCAATGGCGGACGTCATCATTTACGAACGGTGGTGTGTATCCGCCCGTACCCGTAACGGTGGCCGCCAAGTTTGCCGACCGAAGACGACGAACAAGGTGAGAGACTGGTGACGAGGGACTTTCGCGATCGATGGCGAGCGACGTTGGTCAGTACTAGGCCCATTTATCCTCACTTTCGCGACACTGTCGCGCATGTCGTGGCCGCCGCCGACTGTACGTACAGAACAAGAACAAGGTCGCGGACGTTATCGTTTACGAACGTTTGTGTGTATCCGCCCAAACCAGTAATGGCGAACGCCATGTTTGCCGACCGAAGACGACGAACAAGGTGAGAGACTGGCTGACGTGGGACTTTCGCGATCGATGTCGAGCGACGTTTGTCAGTACTAGGCCCATGTATCCGCTCTTCCGCGACAATGTCGCGCATGTCGTCGCGGCCGCCGATAGTACCGACAGAAGACGAACAAGGTGGCAGACCGCATCGGTTTCGAACGGTCGTGTGCATCCGCCTGAACCCGTAATGGCGGCCGCCATGTTTGCCGACCACGAAACGACGAACAAGCTGGAAGACTGGCTGACGTGTGACTTCCGCAATCGATGGCGAGCGACATTGGTCAGGAATAGGTGCATATATCCGCCCTTTCGCGACCTGGCGGCCGCCGACATTACTGCCAGAAGATGAACAAGCTGGAACGTTGACAGCGAACTGCAACAATGTACCGTGAGCCGGCCGGCCGTTGCTGGGAACATGAACCATTAGTTGGCGTCAATTATTGTCACGTGAGTCGCGACTACGGCTAAATGCTTACCGGCAAGGTCTTGTTCACTTTGTTAGCGCCCGTTCACAAGTAAATGTGCAGGATTGTCTGATTCCAGGCGGTCAAAGAACCCACGCTTAGGAGTACGACTCCTGAAGGGCTCCATTGATGTTGTTTCCATGGGCTTTTGATGTACGAGTCCACTTTCTTTGGGTTCATTCGCTGGAATTGGGCGATGTCGACTGCTTGGAGAAAACCCGGGATTTGAGGACCGGTATTGCGTTCACGCACTTCGGTACAAGCCGTCGGGACCGCAGCGACTCATATGACTTCGAATAGCTCTGCAATTGCGCCGATTTCGGCACGCAATTTTCGAATATCATTGCCGAACGCTGCTCATTTCTCAACCCGAGCCGGCCGGCTACAATCATCTCGTTCTGTTCGTACTTCACTCACCGTACCCCACCGGTTATCTCGGAGTGAAACAAAATCCCAGGAAAGGCGACATGCACCGTGAACGAAGACCACGGCAAGGTATGAGGGCGTCGACGTACGCAAATTTTGACGGCCGACACAACTTCGCACACTCACTTCCCTCCCTTGATCCGGAAACGGCAGCATCCAATGCTAAGGCGAGGAGAAGAAGTAGCGGCAATGTTATCTCAAGAATGGCAAGCAAGGAAGCGATCCCGCGTGGATTACCGACGGTGCACTGCTGCGTCCTCGGATGTGGAGATAACACCCACGGTGTTTCCCGGTGGCACGCACCCGACTCAGCCGGCCGGCTTGGGCAATATGGTACCATCTGAATCGACGTTATGGGCTCCGCTCGTGACGGAGGATGGATATGCACATCAAGAAGGTGTGGATCACGGCGTGCACGCCGCAAGTACCATGGTGCATGATGCGTGGCCTGAAGAGAATGGTGAAGCCAACTTCGACGCCGGATCAAGCCCGAACATGTCGTCGCATGAAGGATGTGCGGATAACGACCCCGAAGACATTACCGCCATTCGGAGCCGGATGCGCACCGTATTGTCATGGGATGGGCACATGGCCTATCTGTGCATTACAGGTCCTACAAGGTTGACTGCATCGCAGTATGTGTTCTTCGCGGCCGCGTTAAGAACTGCAAACGAACAAATTCGAATGAGGACCTACAAAACAGTCAGGGGAAGAGTGTGGTCCGAGCTTTTGCAGCACTGCTTCCCAAAAAGCAACGTAATTCACGTCATGGACACACCACGAGTTCCTGGTCGGCCTTAAGTGCACGATCGGTTTGTAAGACGAATGCTGGGTACAAGCACCCTCTTGATACAGTTCGAGTTGTTCTTCGATCCGAGTGGGCCAAGTTAGACGTGGCAATGTACAATTTCTACTCCGAGGTTTTCGAACATCCTACGTGGAACGATGAAGAAGTGATCTCTATCGAGAAGTGCCGTATGGTTCGGAGAAGGGCGGCCGCCATTGGAATGGAACCTACACTGTGGGGACTGATAGACAAAGCTGTTGTCGAATGCGAAGTCGGGGACCGGTTGAGCATTCCCTGCGCAACGGAGCATACTCTTAGAACTGGATGTGATGTTCAAGAACAAGGTTGGTATGTTCGTTCGAGAGATGCGTCAAGGACAGTTACGGTGAAGGGTATCGTCAGTTGCATATGGACCGTCACCACTGATGACAATGACAGGCGGCCGTCTCCACTGGATGACGACCTTTCGATTCTTCATGAGAAGCTGGTTTACAATGCCCTACATGTCGTTGCGAAGTCTTCAGTCACATCACGAGGCACAGGAACTCAGCCGGCCGGCCATTCTGGCCTCTCCTTCCCTCTGCGACGTGTCTGAGACACGTCGCAGAGGGAGGGAGAGGCGCCATACACGAGACATGGCGCATGCACCGGATGGCGCACGTTTGTCATCGAACATGAACGAGGTTGTTCTCCACCCCAGTGACGTTTGCATCTTCATTCGACCGTTGCGGGAGACGGAAGTAACGACTACAGTTTGTTTGCTAGTCGCATCGCTTGTTGCAAACAGCAAGGGTGAAGCAGCAGAGAGACTTGTCTGGATCGACAGTTCAAATCTCGACACAGAAGGTGCCATTCTGAAGGAAGTTGGATCAGTGAACGTGACCGGAATCCCAGTCATTAGCGGCGGCCGCCGAACGGATAGAACCATGGACAACGGCACAGTGCTGAACAAAGGTTTCCTACCTTCCGGAGAGCGATATGTAGTGTATCGCGTCTCATTGTACGGTGATGGCTTTAAGCAGCACAAGGCTCTATCGGATACGAGATCTGTTGCAGGTGTTTAAATGCTTCCGCTTGGCCTGACGGTTGAGTCCAGACGGGCCACAGCATCTGTTCGTGTTCTGTCCCTTGCGCCACACACTCAATCGTTGAATGATGTGATGGCTCTTGTCCTCTACGATCTGGTGGCCGCCTCATGTCAAGGAATACCGTCCACAGACGCATATGGAAGGCGCGTACGAATTTTCGTAGACCCGGTGACATTCTTCGGTGCTTACCCAGCGGCCGCTGCTACTGCTGACGTCCTAGGACACACAGCGAACTTGTTCTGCACTCATTGCACGGTGACCCGCAGGAGAAGAGAAGTCAAAGCCGAAATCGTCTATACGGCTGAAATTCACTCGCGGAGACTTGGGTACATAAGATTTGACGACAGAATGCGTCACATCCGGGCAATAAAGCACTCTGCGGATATGAAGAAGGATCTCGGAATGAAATCTATTCATCCTGATAGCGTGCGGAAACTGCCATGCGTGGCACTGGGGGAGAAACTAAGGGCGGCCGCCAATATCCCCGAGAACGAAATGGGGTTCAAAGTTGTCGATGCTATGTTCGATTCGTCACTGTCAGGGGCAGCAGTCCCTGATCACCTCCTCACTGGACTTGTCAAGAATGTCCTCCACCTATGTTTTCAGGAACTTCAATCGGACGAAGAGCGATTCCGCGTCGAAATGCAGGTTACATCCAGTGCGGCCGCAAATTGATCACCGATACAAGGCGGCTTTATTCGTTGGGAAAGGTCTGGTCGATGGAATGGACTTATGAGCGTCAAAATGTCCACAATTCTGTGCCTTCTCCTGTGCAGCGCCCCGATCTTCGATGGAATATATGCAGCAACCAGGGACATCGTTTTTCAGCTCCCTTTCAAGTTGCAGGGGCTCGTGAGTAGGGCGTACTACGCTCCATCTAAGGTAGCGGATGGAGTGGAGGATTACGCCCCATGCACTGGATGGGGTGCCCAAAAGTACCACAGTGACCTCAATGGGCTCTGCACGGATTTCATTTCATTGTCGGCCGCCGTTTTTCGTGAGAAAGGGGAACGAGCAAAGGCTATCGACAAGCCGAATGGTCGTAGGGCCGTGGAGCTCTGTGTTCAAACGATCCCCAATTTTGGACATGCTTCCAACTGCTCGGAAATGGTACTTGATTTGTACCACCGTGTTTTCAAGGACTGGCTCGAAAATAACACGAACTGCGATTCCCATCTTTCGGCGGTGGAGCGCGCGCTCGGAAAGGATTGGCTGGGGCTTGTTTACTCAATGTACATGTGCTGGACGCATGGAGTTCAGGCGGAAATGAAATGTGCGGAACTCAGCCTTCGCCGGCTTATGCTAGGGGAAGATGGAATGGCGTTCTATGACACGACGGAGCAAGGAACACGTTTCTTGCATACGTTTCGCTGTGCACTGAAGGACTCATTCCGGGAGCCAGTTCTCGGCCAACTCCGGCAGTTTGGGCATCCGGCGCAAGCATGGGGAAGAACCATGCAACGGGAGGCATGTAAAAAAAATTGAACAACTCCATTCAACGACGGCCGTCAAGAATGCAATGCGCACGTTGCGGGAGCATTACCACCTGCAACAAGGTGCCATGGACTGCGGATTGGAGTTATTTAGGCGTGCAAGATTCGTATCGTGCGAGTTATATGACGGCCGTCGACGTTCCTACGCATATCAGGCAGTATCAAGGGGAGATGCGGTATCAGTTGTTCGTCGAAATGTTTTGTGAGGGGTCCGATACTGTGTGTTCAGGACCATTAGATGTCGGGCACTGTGTTGTCCATGTGCTCCTCTGGCATGTAAGCTGCTTAAATTTGTTAGCAGCCAGCGGTGTCTACAGCAGTGTGTGTTTCCCTGGTATGTAAGCTGAATACATTGCTATACAGTCAGCGACTTGGTCCAAGTAGAAAGGAGCATATGCGTTTTGCATCAAGTAGTATAAGATAGTCTCATCGGACCATTAAAGCCGAAGGCATCGATTACAACTGCAGCAAAATCTTCACAGGTTATGGGCACTAGAAAACTGACCACTGCAGCCTCCTCAACCAACCACCAACCGCCGTGTCCGAACCATCGCCGTCAACGCTGAGCACTTGAGAATGACGGACTCTGACAAGATCCGAATCAGACCTCTCGACGAGAAGAGCGACTTCTCGCTATGGTGAATTCGTGTACGAGCCGCCATAGGTGCGAAGGGCCTCAACACTGCTCTTCGACCTAAGGACCCCGCGGCTTCTGACGCGACCTTCTCTTACCAGCAAAGCCAGGCCAGCAACATCATTGATGCAGCGCTCAGTGATCAGCCTCTGCGGGTCGTGAGATCCGTGATTGGGAGACCTGCGGAGATGTTGTCCAAGCTCGACGCTCGCTACGATTCGAAGAGCACAGCCTCTAAGATGGCCAAAATGTCTGAACTGGTTTCTATCAAGTTCGTGGACATTCGTAGCGACCAGAGCGGGCACATCGACCGCATGGCCGGAATCCTCGAACAGCTCCGAGGCATGGGCACTGGTCTGTCGGACTCGCTTGCCATCGGAATCTTGGTCGCATCGATCGACGTGCCGGAACTGCAACCAGTTACGGCTGCAATCAAGACGCTAGCCGAGGCGGAGATCAAGTGGGAAGAAGTATCAAGCCGTCTCCTGGAGGAGCAGAAGATACTTACTACCGACATCGGTCAGAATCGCGCCAATGTGGCAAGTTCTTCACTTGATTTCCGGATATGCAACAAGTCCAACCACAGAACGGAACATTGCTTCTTGAACCCTCTGAACCCAGAAAACAAGTTGAATCTGCCGACCGGAACCGCTGAAAGAATTCGCGATGGCGGTAGGAGATCGAACGGAAATCACAAGAATAAGGCAAAGAAGGCCGGTGGGCGGGCCGCAGTGGCACGAGCTATGGCAGCGAAGAAGTCTGAGCGAACAGACATGATGATCCTCGACAGCGGGTGTTTCTCTCACATGACTCCGCTTGCGGATCGTGTCGAATCCAAAGAAAACTGTGATGTCAAGATCGAGTTGGCAGAAAATTCTACTGTTCCGTCAAACTCAAAGGAGTCCGCACGGTGCAGTGGATAGGGTCCAATGGTGTAGAGAATGTGCACCTTTCTGAGACCCTAGTGGCAAAGGACGTATCGATGAGCCTTCTGTCCGTTCCGGCGCTCGTTGGAAAAGGAATCGGAGTTCTCTTTCTCCCTGGAAAGGCAGTGCTGATCGACCTCCAGGATGACTTAAAAATCCTAGGGTACGGTCATCAGGACAAGGACGGGTTGTTCTACATGTCAGATGGCCAGAAACACCACCGCGCACAGTCTGCTTTCACGAAAGACAGTCGCGTATCTGCCATGGTCTACATCGCCCGAGATCACTCATTCGTGGAAAAGAACGTCACTCGCTCGACAACTGGTGCGGACGTTCCTTCTGGACAGAAGAACGACCGAAAAGACAGGAAACGACAGGGCGAAGTTACCAAGTCGAGCCAAGAGCTGCATCGCCTTTGGCACCTTCGACTCGGCCATGCTCATCCACTTGATTCCGTCCGGGAATATGTTCGAAGTGGCGAACTACCTCACGCTAAGTGCAAACGCATCGAATGTGCGGAATGCACTCAAGGAAAGTTCAAACGAAGATATGACGGTTCTCTCACACGCGAAGACCGCGTCGGTGTCTTTCACGTGGACACCAAGGGCAAGGTCGACACACCATCTATCAAGGGTCATCACTACTTTTAGACCATCGTGGATGCGTACTCGAGGTTCACGTCTGTGTGTCCGTTACGGTCTAAGGCGGACGTATCCGACGCACTCCTACAATTCGTTCGATTCTTTGAACGACAGACTGGAAAGTCTGTCAGGACAGTCCACAGTGATGGTGGAACTGCGTTTCGCCGCGGTCTGGATTATCTGCGTGACAACGGAGTGCGCATCACACCGACTGCCGCTTACACAGCTCCTTCGAACGGCCTAGCCGAACGAACGCATCAATCAGTTCTTGCACTGGCACGTACGTGCTTGTCAAATTCAAAACTGCCATCGATGTACTGGTGCTATGCAGTACGGCACGTCACTGATTGCAAGAATTTCGTCCGTCATTCGGTCACGAAAGAGGTCCCGTACGAGATGTTCTTCGGCAGGAAGCCGACTGACCTTACACACTTACGACCGTTTGGATGCCGTTTGTACTACCAGCCGAGCAATCCCAAGCTTCCTGCGTTCGAGAAGCGAGCAGAGCGTGGAATTTGTCTTTACCACGAAGGCGGAGGTATCTATCACGTCTTGACTGACTCTGGCATTCTGCGTGCAAGGCACACTCGAGCCGAGGAATTCCAGTTCCCTGGGGTACCGCGATCCAGTGATGATACGGACTCAGTGCATGTCGGAAATCAAGATTCCGATATGGAATATTCATCCACTTCATATGATCAATGAGACAAGGGTGGGAATGTTGATGATGATGTCTTACCATCGACTGATCAGGAAGAAGTTGATCCGCTTACGTATGTACCTGCGGAACCTTCAACGTTCGGAGAAGATGCCGGAAACGATTCCGAGGTCGAAAAAGCTACTGCTATCACCCCAGAAATCTCTGCACCGGTACCCGATTCCGACAGTGCCGACAATGATGACCCAGATGTTGGATACACTTTGCGTCCTCGTCAGAACGTTTCTTACACGTACATGGCCAGACAAGAGTTGCTCAAGGGCGACGACGAGCCAAAGTTGTCAGTGGCATTGAAATCACCCGACCAGGACAAGTGGATTCAAGGAATCCAAGAGGAGTTCGACCACCTCGAGGAAACGATGTCCTTTGATCGTTCCGACAGTCCTCCTCTTGGGGTGAAGGTTCTACCGGCCGGCATCATCCTGAAGATCAAAAGACATGCTGATGGAAACGCGGTACGGTACAAGGCCCGTTTAGTTGCTCGAGGCAACTTTCAGCCAGACCCAGGAAACTACGCCGAGTTATATGCGCCCGTCGCCTGCATTGAATTGGTGCGTGTGTTGCTGTCCGTCGCGGTCGCCAAAAATTGGGCCATCCACCAAGTGGATGTGAAAGGCGCCTTCCTCCACGCCACGTTGCCGGACACGGACAGTATCTGGATTCGTCTCCCGACTGTACACGGGATCAAGTCCGCAAATGGTGCTATCGTTCGTCTGCTCAAATCACTGTACGGAATAAGACGAGCCTCCAAGCTTTGGTACGAGCATCTCAGCAAGGAGTTGTCTAAGATAGTATTCCGCAGATCGACCAGGAGCGATTGCTTGTTCATTGCCAAACGACCGACCGAACAGGCGTACATTGCCGTTTACGTTGACGACTTTCTCATCATCGGCAGCGAGAGGACTGTATCAGATGTCAAGATGTCCCTGAAGGAACTGTTTATAGTCACGGACCTGGGGGAGTGTAATTACTTCCTTGGGATCAAGATCGATAGAGGTCCGAGAGGCCTTTTCCTATCGCAGAAGGCGTACACAGAGAGACTCATTACATCTGCTGGACTGAAATCGGCAAAGCCAAGCAAGACTCCATTGCCGCTTTCGCACTGCCTGTATGAAGCACCGGAATCCGTACAGGAAGCTGATCGCACCTTCATGCTCGACAAGCCGTATCGGGAGGTTCTGGGTGCTCTGCTGTACCTTTCGACGCGGACTAGGCCAGACATTTCCACAGCAGTTTCTCTGTTGGAAAATTCCAGGCTGATCCTGGTCCGAAGCAATGGAGGTGCCTGCAACAAGTTGTAAGGTACTTGATCCACACGACCGCGTACGGACTGTACTTACCGAAGGCAGATGGAGATGTGGACTTACGGGCGTACAGTGATGCAGACTGGGCCCGTGATTTGTACAAGCGCCGCTCGCGTTCAGGCTTAGTACTGTTCTGCAATTCCGCGCCAGTGCTTTGGTCATCTAAGCTACAGACGGCCACTGCAGAATCCACGACGGAGGCAGAGTTTACTGCACTGCGGCCTTGTGTCCGGGAGGTAGGTTGGATGCGCGGTGTCATGCGCGACATCGGCCAAGATCCTATCGGTCCGACAGATCTGATGCAAGACAACCTCGGGACGATACGGTGGACTGAAGCTGTGCAAGGACTTCGCAACGTCAAGCACATCGGCGTGAAGTATCATTTCGTTCGTTCGAAAGTAGAACACGGCACGGTGAAGATCATCCACACACCGTCGGCCGAACACCGAGCAGACGCACTGACAAAGGTTCTCGGCCCGCAAGACTTCACGAAGCATCGTCAGTTTCTTGGAGTTGTACGGGACCCTGGCACAGAACACTGACCGAGAGGGCGTGTTGTGAGGTGTCCGATACTGTGTGTTCAGGACCATTAGATGTCGGGCACTGTGCTGTCCATGTGCTCCTCTGGCATGTAAGCTGCTTACATTTGTAAGCAGCCAGCGGTGTCTACAGCAGTGTGTGTTCTCCTGGTATGTAGGCTGAACACATTGCTATACAGTCAGCGACTTGGTCCAAGTAGAAAGGAGCATATGCGTTTTGCATCAAGTAGTATAAAATAGTCTCATCGGACCATTAAAGCCGAGGGCATCGATTACAACTGCAGCAAAATCTTCACAAAATGGCAATAACGGTAACGTCGTAGAAGTGGATGAGAACGGAGAAGGACAGCAGTCCATATTCGTCGTACTGGTCATCGCCAAGGCACTTGAATCCGACTTGTGGGCTGTAGTTCATGAGTTCAACAGGGTTGGGAATTACTATACGGTACAGAGTGATTTTTCCGTGGTCGTGCCGTTCAAGATTGGCGTCCGCCGTGTGGGGCTCGTTCATTCCTGTGATGATCAATGCGTGGTCAGCCGGCCGGCGAAGAAAATTCATCATAGCAAATCCGCCCTGGATGGGGGCATGTACACAGTGCTCAGAAGGCGAGATGGTTTCCCACCCCATCTGGGGTGATGAATGCTGTTCATACTTGCGTGAAGAAATGTAGTGGTGCCGTATACTATTTACAATGAATGAGGCAGTATAGATAAAGACAGGGAATTCACGAATTATATATCTCAAGAGTACACCTAATGTTCCCATCGATTGTAAATGGGTAGTACGACAATATCTGTAGTATTCCCTTACACTATTTCTGTAGAATTGTAACAATGGTTACAGAGGGAGGTAAGACCATTTACCATCATTAGCGGAAGTATTCTTATAGCATTCGTATCGATTTACCAGTAAGCACACGCTATTTATATCACATCACTAAGATATATTTTTCGTGAGCTTTATTGTATATAATGTATCGGATTAATGGAAATGTGGGCTCCTTACTAAAGACTACACTTCAATTTCACTATTCTTCCATATCCTCCCGTTAGGGCTAATGTATATTTTGTCATAAACTACAGGCCTTATAATATATATCGTTACCGGGCCAATGGTTGTAGTGGTTCACTATATGTAAGTACTACATGGATACTCTGAACATAGCAACGCAGTTGTAGAAAATCAATTTTACTATACTATATACAAGGTAGGACTATGCTGGTAATAGTGCCGCACTACTTATATACTACGAAGAACATATTGGATCGCACAGGCCGCACCTGATTTACCACTAGTGGTATGCTATTCTTGATGAATCTGTTCATACTATTCATATTGCTACACAGATAAACAGGCATTACTTATTGGACACACAGTACCACGGTGTTACAAATAATGGCTTTCTGCCTGAACGTTCGTATCAATTTTAATACAAATACTGTATCGGTACATGATACCATATTGCAAGGCATTAGAAATATGGCCGCCTTACATGGATTTCACACAGCACGGCACTGTATATGTTACCATTTAATACATTCTTCACCCCACATGCATTACATACACTGGATCCTTATGTAGTCCATGGTACTGTGGTTGCATTTATATTACCCACATACTGAAACACCGGTAATGAGTCGTTGAAAATAACGTACGCTTATCCATTTACTGGTATCCATCAAGTAAAAGCAAAGGTCATGTAACCAGAAATACACAGGGTACCGTTATTAATATTGGAGGGCTACTGATTTACGTAGAAGGACGACACCATTTCATTGTGCAGGTACCGAGGTATCATTTATCGTCACGCTACAAACAACGCATGTGCAGTGAGAAAATATTAAAGCAGCAATACAAGGAGCATATCCTAAACGAGTTATAACTTACGGAACCACTAAATGCAAGTAGCACAACAGTATACTTCAAACGCGGAACGTTACGTCTACATCCCCGATATCAATAAATGAATAAGACTGGTATGAACATTGCATTACGGTACTTGATTTAAGTATACGTAGGCACCATATGCATGATACTGATACGCTCTAAGTTACAATTACTGGATATCTAGTATGGTGGTAAGATTATTTATCGCTACTGGGATACTGGAATTCCAGTTTTCGAAAACCGGAATTCTAGATGGATAGTTCCGATTATTCCAGTAGAATTCCAGTGTCTCCTTAGGCATTCCGAGTGTTACGGTACTGTTAGAAACAGTATATATATACCAGGTACCATTAAAATTACCACGCAGTGATGGGCGACAGCCTCGCGATGGGTGTAGAACAGTTTTTTTGTACCACCTAGGGTAATCGGGAAGACTCCCCTCGGTCGGAAACCATTTCTGCTCGAATGAAGATCGCTGGTGCAGGAACTGGGTCACAGTAATCGACTTCCGAAGCATGTGCAGTTCGTTGAGCAGGTACTTGTACTTGTCCATGGAATACGTGCCGTCCTTAACTAGGAACGTTCTCTTGAATTATTTTCTTATGATTCATGTTCAGATGGTATTCATCTAGGAGGCTTTGAGGAAACACACGACGTGTTGCGTTGATTATGGAGTTCGCTTGATCCGTACCGACGAATTTAGGTTGCTTGGTCACTTTCGCAATAAAGTTTTGCAGTAACCATACAAAGGATTCCTCAGTCTGGTCTTGCAAAAATGACATAGCGTATATGCGAACACGCCCTGCTGGCGTTCTCCCGTTGATAGTCACAAGTGGAGTGCTGAAATTATTTGCAATACTCTTGGCGTCTATACTGACTCCCGGTACAACGCCATACCGATGGTAGTCGCGAATCCAATCGTCACATGTCCATGGACATGTGGTGCACCACACGTTTGTCAAATTGTTGAATGGTCCGTCAACTGCGTAAGTGTAGTAAACTGAATTGTCATTGTCACGAAGGGTGCTGAGGTTGTGCATTAACCGCATGGATTTCCCTGAGCGAGGCATAGTCCGCTCAACGTGGTACCGTAGTCGTCGTCGTAGTGTCGTCTTGTTGATCGGCGTCACTTCATCATCATACCGCCTTTCGATAATTGAGACAGCCATAGGTATGGGAAAGTTCGCCCCCATGTTCATCGCAATGATTTCCTCGTACATGTGGAACTGGAGGTTCTCTCGCAATCGACGTGCATCACGTTCGTGATTATGAACACTTACCACAGGCTTCACTTGCGCTTGATAAAACTTCCGCGGTTCCTCGGAAACCAATTTGCGGACCTGTGTCATTCGGCCCGCGGTGGTGAGGTCAGTATTGGGTTCTTCTCTTTCGCTGGACGAAGTAATATCACTGCCACTCTCAGACGACGTATCGAGTGGATTATTGCGCCGAGTCGTTCCATCTCTGACTTGTTCCACGGAGACCATCTTCTGCGCCGTTCGGTATATTTTCCCAAGGATCCGAACCCGAAACCTGCAGTCATGTCCATCTTCTTCCTTCTTCGTCTTCGCGCAAACGATTTCCATCACCTTCGGATAAGTCTTCTTCTTGTCAATATACCGAGAGTCGGATATAACGACGGGGTATCCATGCTCCTCACAAACTGCCTTCACTGTCGCAATTAATTCGCCAGGCTTCAATGAATAGTGCCGACGCTCACAGAATATCCTGATGGCCTCTAACTTTCGGATGGCTATATACCTATCGCATTCTTCTTCAGTTACTTGCACATCACCGTCATCGCCGTTCTGAGTTTCCACGGGATGTACCGCAGATCCACGTCGCTCATGTTCTGGGATAATATCTGGCACCGTTTCCGACGGTTCGTGGTCGTCTTCGGACGTACTGCCCGTGATACCCGGTTTGGAATGTCTTCATCACCGCCGAACTCCATATGGACGTCCTCCGACGGAGTGCTTACTCGTTGAAGCACATGACTTCCGTTGGGTACTGTTCCAGGAAGGGGATGTGCCGTTTCAAGTACTGTGCCGGCATGCTCGGAATCTCGTGGAAGTGGACTACGAGAGGTTGAGGGAGAGGGAGAGTCAAATGACGATTGAGTAGTGTTGGGCATAGTCTCCGCTCTCTGGAGGGCCGGTTCCGGACAGTACTGTGCAGGGCTCTGTGCGGAGGGCCTGGAATGGCAATCCATGACGAGGGGGTGCGAGTGGAATAGGCGGCACACGCTATCCAGGCTTAGTATGCTTGCTTTTTGGCGCTGCGACGCCTTTGACCGGTCGTGGTTATGGTCTGCTGTGAACCGAATCGTATACATGACATCCCAACGCTTCGTTCCACGCGCACTCGGGCTTGACGCTTCGCAGTCCCGACCTTCTCTTGCCTCCTCCATTCCGCGCAACGAAGCTTAAATATTATCACAGGCTTCTGAGTATGCTTCGTCTTCGAGTAGTTCTTCTCCTTGACGTAGTGAAGGTCGTGTTCAGACAGCCACAACAGAAACCGTACCAAATTTTCTGTTTTGTGAACTTTCCCGCACAGAGGGGATGAACAGTCGAAGTGTTTAGGCCGTTCACGACGTACTGGTCGTTCCGGACGCAGATTCACTGGTGCTGGAATGAGCACATGTGCTCCTTCATGCCCCCCTTCTATTCTTCCTTGTCCGACGGAGGAGTCCTCACTATGGTCACTGTTCGCAGCTCCGGCCACAGTCATGAACGTATCACCGACCACGACGTTTTGGGGTGAGTCATGGTCAGGAAGAGAAGTTGGAAGCCTTCCACGTCCTTCTCCGTCCACGATACTTATACGGTCCATTCCTTGCAACCTTGTAACATGATTCCTGGATGCCGTACGGATGGGCTGTGAGGGACCAAGCCTTTCGATTACTCCATCGCACCGATCACCACGACCTCCGGCACGTGCAGACTGAAGACGTTGTAGAACTCGTGGATCCCGTGGAGCAGCTTCCAGTCGAGCTAAGTCTCTTGCGTGGGTCTTAACTGGAACAGAATTCGCTGCAGAACCTTCTGTCTTCACCGCAGTACGTCGTTCTCTGACAATTTCGACTTCTTCGCACTGATCCATTTCGTCAACGCCCTCGGTCCTAGGCACAGTTCTTGTTGGCTCCCCTTGAGTAATGACGTTCACTGGCCCCGGAGCTGGACGATGAGCTATTTCTGCATCCCTGACCTTACGTTCGGAACTTAGCACTGAAATGCTCTCGGCGTCCTTCGTAATGCACACCCCGTTTTGGATATTGCGAAGTATGGTCTCATCATTGACATGCTCCCCATATATCAATTGATGGCAAAGAATCGCAGACCAGTACGCGCCTGTGAGTGACCTCCTCGTCCGTTCCGTCAACGTCAAATCCCCTGACTCATACGTTTCCGACGCAATAAAGTCACTAGTGCAGTGCATCCTAATGGCACTGAGGACATAGAATCCACAGCTCCAGCTGTTCTTCTGCATCACCCATCCCATTTCGTCCCTGAAGAAACGACTCTTGTCCTGCTCAAAACAACTCCCGCTGTATAAATCATCAAGAACTTTAGCCACAGTCTTCACCATCCCGTCGTCCAGAAACAAGGATTCCATTGAATCACCGAATGTCACCCTCCCACCTCCTTCAGCAATCGGCTTCCGTCCATTTCCTCCACCTCGAATGACTATTAAACCCCAATGGAATTCGGTACAAACCGGAAGGAATGCAAACCTTGTCTCGGAAGTAATAAGCTTCCGCATCCATCCACGAACTGTCTCCTGCAGTACTGAATTTGATGGGCCACCCCTACGCCTTTCATTGTCTAGCGAAAGAACGTCCTGCGCCATTTTGACAGTACAGACAGAAATCTTCGACGTTGGGTGAAATGTAGATAATCCGGCCTGTATGAGGTGGTCATCCAACATGGATTTTTCTTGAGTACACAACAGCCACGGCTTTTCGGAGCTGTTCAATCCGTTCTTCTGGTCGTATACCATAACAATCTTCTCGAGGTAGGCAAGACAATTGCATGCAACGGTTTCATCGGCGAGATTCGTCGGCTGAATCTCCATCTTCTTCTGCACGATTTCTTTGATGTGCGCATGCACAATCGCCGTCATGGACCTTCTCATTGCGTCCATCTTCAGAGTAGGCTTCCGAGCGTAGCGCCCTGCTTCCCACCTGCTGATTTCTGAACCGACACTGTCACTGCAAAGTAGACAAAGTGCTTCGTCCTGGTATTAATCGTCTCCCACCAGCTTCAGATACCAAAAGGTGCTCCCGAAACCAGTAATATAAACCAATTCTTCTTTCCTCGCAAAACTGAAGGCTTCCACAAGATCCACAGGCTCCACGACCTTCACGTTCACTGAAACTGCGTATGAATGAGGAACCGACGTCGTGCACGTCCCCACGTGGTACTCTTCGAAGATGGCGGAGTAGCAGGACAGGCTCAGTTTCCAGGTTGACGTCCTTGGAACCTCCATGTCCAGGGCAACTGCGGTTGAATGAGAAAAAGGCGTCTTCGACGTCCCGAGGTGATACGCTTTGAAGATGACGAGCCAGCGGAACAGGCTCAGTTTCAATTCTTGGAATTTCCTTGAAACCCGGAAATCGCAAATGTTCAGGTAGATAAAAACAGCGGGTTCCTGCACGTGATAAAGGTTGGAAAGATGACGGGAAAGATGAAGGGCTCGAAGAGGTAGCGGATGAACGGGCTCGGTTTTCGGCATGCACTGGATCACAGCAGAGAGGGAGGGGGCGGGCACCGGATCAGGATCATGATCCGGCTCATCCGGTGCCCACATTCCCGCGCCAAAATTGAAACCGAGACACGTGTGTTCGTTACGGCGTAACGCGTTCATTTCTACGCTCCGCTCCGCGTTACAGTCCCTTCGCCCCCGGTCTTCGGATAACCCCGTCCTGCTGATCATCCTCGCGCACTGCACAGCAATGACATGACTTTCCTGCGCACTCGCTTCCCGCATTTATTTATCGGAATTTTAAGAAATCCACGAATCGTCCACCAGTCTCCTCTCAACCAATCATTGGCCGGGAACTGGGCGACGTCCAGCCCGGCATACCCGTGGACGGATTTGGCTCACGGCTCATGGGCATTGTACCACCCCGTAGATCGGCTCCCGGCTTCTGCGCAGCATATCCCGACTTATGCTAAAC
>JAULBV010205154.1:0-16972 GCA_032358295.1 Pterothamnion heteromorphum | reverse complement strand
CGCCGACAGCACGCGCCGGGCTGGCCGGGATGCGAAGCACGCCAGGTACATCAACGCGGCCACCTCGCTGCTTTCGGCTGGTGCACAGGGCATGAAGGCCGGCGGCTGGCGCAGCAACGGGCCGGGGTTCAGCAACACGCAAGCCCCCGCGCCGGTCGAGTCGCGGACGATCAACATTCTGCCGGGGCGCTGAGACATGGCACAGATTCCAATGGGCAACGCCGGCCGGGCCGTGGCTGGTGGCGTGCCGCTGCTGCAACAGCGCAACGAGACAGGCGCATCAGAGCAGGCCACCGGTGGGCTGCTGGACACGGCGCAGCGGGTCAACCTGCAGATGACAGCCGACAACACGCGGCTGGCCGACGAGGAGCGCCGGAGGCAGGAGGCGGTAGCGGAGGCCGCGGCGCGGGCACGCGACACGGTGCAACTCGAAAACACCGAGGGGCAGATCAAGCTGATGGCAGCCGACATCAACGACCAGGTGTTGGCGGGCCAAATCCCCAAGGACCAGGCCCGGGCGGTGCTGGCCGAGCGCGCGAAGAAGATCACTGACGAGGCGCTGCCGGGTTTCCGCGAACAGACCCGCGCTCTTGTGCAGCCGAGGCTGACCGGGCTGGCGGTGAACCAAGACTTTGTGTTGCGCCGCACCATCGAGACGAAGAACCGGCAGGACGTGACGGCCGACATGGGGCAGCGGCTGGAAACGCTGTCTCGCAAGTACGCAACAGATCCCGCGGCGGCTGAGACGGAGGCCATGGCAACCTTCGACACGCTGGGCCCGTTCTCCACGATGAACGCGGCGCAGCTTGCGAGCGCGCGGCAGAAGTGGAAGGAAGAGGCGCAGTACACCGCGGCCTTCACGCTGGTGCGCGGCGCAAGCCAGGACGCGGGGCAGCTTCAAAGCGTGCTCAAGGCGCTTGACACCACGGACTACATGCCCGCGATCGACCCGCAGCGCCGGGCGGAACTGGTCGACAAGGCGAGAGCCGCGCAGATGCGGATCGAGGTCAAGCAAGAACAGGCACGCCAGGCCGCAGACCGACAGGCCGCCGCGTACATGCGCAACGCAGAAGCCGCGGCTGGCGCCTTTCGCATGCTGGCCGACAAGGGGACGGCCCTGGACCCGGCGACGACTGACGCAACGCTGAACGCCACCAAGGGCACGCCCTGGCACGGCGCCGTTCGTGCGATGGCAGAAGAGGCGCGCGTCACTGGCGGGCTGGCTGCGCAGTCGCTGGGCCAGCAGGACGCGCTGCTTCGCGCCATCGACGCCAAGATCGTGACAGATGGCCGGTCCACAGAACTGGACAAGATGCGCGACCGGGTGGAGAAGGTCAAGAAGGGCGCCGAGGCCGACATCAAGGAGGTGGGCGGGCTTCGCGCCTACGCCATGCGCCGGAACGGGTTTGTGCCTGCGCCGCTGAACCTGGGCGCCGGCATCGAGGGCTTGGTCAAGGGCCTGGACGAGCGCGTGAAGCAGGCCGACGAGGCTGGGCAGTGGAGCGGCAAGCCCGAATCTCCCTTCATGCCGGAAGAGGCAAGGCTCATTGCTGGGCTGCTGGCCAGTCGCAAGGACAACGAGTTCGGGCAGGCCGTGGCAATTCTTGGCGCCCGGGTTCCTGCGCGCCAGATGGCCGCCATTGCCGAGCAGATCGACAAGCAAGACCGCAACATGGCGCTGGCTTTCAAGGCTTCGCAGTCCGACCCCGCAGTGGCCGAGTGGATCAGGCGCGGCGCCACGGCCGTGAAGGACAAGACCATCAAGGTGGACGACAGCCCCGGGGCTGGGGTGTCGTTTCAACTGGCTCAAGCACTTGATGGCCGACGCGGTGCGCCGCAGGTGCTGGGCGGGCAGATTCGCGCCGACGTGCTGGACGCGGCGCAGCATGTGTTCGTTGGCAAGGAAGCAGCCGGGCAGCGGATCAGCCCGGCCAAGGCCATTGAAATGGTGCTGGGTGGCCCAGTGGTGAAGCGCAGCAGCACCGGGCAGCGCATCCCCGTTCCGGCTGGCGTCGACGGCGACTCCATCGAGGACAAGCTGAACGCAGCCGGGCCCGCTCTGCAAGCGCAATCGGACGGCGGAAAGCTCTACATCGCCGGGGTGGGTGAGACCACGGTCGACCAGTTCATGCCGCTGATGGACAAGACCGAGCTTGTGGTGACGGGCCCCGGGCGCTACCAGATCCGCTATCGCGGCGGCTTGGTTGTTGGGAAGGACGGCAAGCGGGTCGAGGTGTCGGTGAAATGAGCCTGCTGGACCTGCACACCGATGCGCTGAAGGGCGCGGCGCCGCTGTACGTGCCGCCGGCCCCGGTGGACAAACCCTTCTTCTCGTGGGGCATGTTGACCGCGCCGACGCGCGCCGTCACGTCTGCCGCGGCCGAGGTCATCGCTTCCGGCGTCGAGTTCGCCTATGCCCCGGTGAAGCGAACCAGGCTGGACAGCCCGGATGGCGCCATGTCCAACGACGTGGCCGACAGCATCCGCGCAGCGGGCCGAAGCTATGCCACGAACCCTGAGACGGCCGGCTACGCCGACGAGCTGCTGTACGGGTTCCTGCGGCCGGCGGCAAAGCTGATCGCTGGCGGCATGGCGCTGGGCCCGGCCGGCATCGCCCTGGCCGCGGCGGAAGAGGCCAACACCCAGGCCGACGAACTGAAGCAGAAGGGCGTCACGGACTTGCGGACACGCATCAACGCAGGCGCCGTGCAGGGGGCTGGGCTGGCCCTGGCGGCGCTGCCGGTGGTGGGACAGACATGGAAGGCCACGGCGGGCCTGTACGCCATCGGCGGCCCTGGCGGGTTCATGGCCCAGCAAGCGGCCACGCGCGAGATTCTGCAGTCTGCCGGCTACGACAAGCTGGGCATGCAGTACGACCCGACCGACCGCATGGGGCTGGCCGTGTCGGCACTGCTGCCGCTGCCGTTCGTGGCCTGGGGCATCCGTGGGCAGCGGATCAAGGCCGAGACCGACAAGGCGCTGGCCGGCATAAAGCCGTTCGACATGAACACCCCGCCGACCGATCCGGTGCCCGGTGCAGTGCCTGGCGCAGCAGTCGAGTCCGCGCCGTTCCCCGGCGTGCTGACGGAGGTGGCTCGAGCCGCCGGCCGCTACGTGCCGCCCGAGGTCTTGGACGCGGCCATGGTGCGCAACCTGCAAGACCACATCACGCAGAACCGCATCCAGCCCGACGACCCGCTGGTCAGCCGGATCGAAGACGAGCAGATCGCCCGGGTTGAGGATGCGCTGCAGGAGGGCGTGGCGCCGGATGTTGCGAGCGTGCCAGTTCGCGGCGCCGTGGACGAGGCGGCAACCGCCCCCATCCGCGAGCACATCGCCACCGTCACGCGCAACCTGGACACCATCCTCGAAGACGCCGGGGTGACGGTCGAGCAGGTGCGCGCTGTGACGCGGACCGAACCGCCGCGGGCGGTGTCGTTCGATGACCTGATCGCGGAGCTGGGGCCCGCAACAGCCCCGCCGGTCAGCAGCGTGGCCGACGAGCTGCGATACCTTGCCAACGGCGCCGGCTGGGCCATTGAAGGCGGCCGGATGATTCGCTCCGGCATCAGCGAGGCCGGCGACCAGGGCATGGGCGGGTCGGTTGTCGGCCGCACGCCGTGGGTGCCGCACGAGGCATGGTTCGCATCCATGCGGACCACGATGGGGAGTGCCGGCCTGTCGAACGCAAAGGACATTCAGGCGGCCGTCGAGAAGGCCACCAGCGGCCAGAAGCTCAGACCCATCGAGCAGCGCACCGTCGACTACATGCGATGGGAAGTCAAGCGCATGAAGGACGCGCTGACGAGCCTGGACGACCCGGAAGACAAGTTCGCCAGTGACGCACTCGACGCTGGGTTTACCTTCCGGGACTCTGCCGACATCGAGATGACAGCCAGAGCTGCAGAAATTGACGAGGCAGCGGTTGAGCGCGCGGCCATCCAGTACGAGAATGACGACGCGGCATTCCGTGCCGAGATGGAAAGGATCATCAGTGCCCACCAAGAAGCAACCGCAAAGCCCGCCACCCCCACAGACGCGGGTGCAAGCGCTGGCGAAGCTGGCCCTGCAAAGAGCCCGAGCCAAGAAGGCCCCAGCGACCACCTGACGCTGACGGCGCAGACCTTCGACGAACTGAAGGCCCGCGCAGCCGAACAGGCCAAAGCGCGCGAGGCCGACGCGGCAGAACAGAAGCGCCTGGAAGACAGGGCCCGCGCCGATGCGATGACGCCCGAGTTCACGCTGACAGGCAGCACCCGCGCAGCGGACGCAAACGCGAATCAGGGTGGGCTGTTTGACCTGCCCGAGCGCGACGCGCCCACCACGTCCCGCTTCGCCCGGCTGGAGGTCGAGAACCCGCAACTGATCGTCGCCCGCGATAGTGACGGCCGGGCCATCAGCCTTGCCGACGAGATGGAAGCCGTGCGCCGCGAAGCCAAGGAGGGCACGCTCGACCTGATCGGCGACGACGATCTGGGCCTGCTGGACGCTGCGGTGCAGTGCGCTCTAGGTGAGTAGCTGCCACGCCACCAGGCCCAGCACGCACCCGAGCACGGCCATGAACAGCACTGACTGCGACCACGCCAGCATGTATCGCCCGGCCTGCTTTGCGCTGAACCCGCCGACCATGAACCCGACCAGCCACACCCAGGCCAACATGCCGGCCAGGCTGCCGAAGAAGACGAGGGCTTTGTAAATGGCGAAGATGTCCGACAAGTGCCGCACTGCCGTTCGACTGGCGGCGAAGGGTGGCATGGTAAGCCAAGCCAAGATCGACGCCATCGAATCGGCGCTGTCCGGGAAGATGCGCGAACTGGCCGGGACCGAGAAGGACTGGCAGACCCTGACCCGGGCGCAGCGCATGGGAAAGGCCCTGGAAGCGGCAAAGGAGCAGATCGCCCACGACAACGCCCGCAAGGTGTGGATGGCCGAACTGCAGGCCGCGCGCATGGCCGACAGCAACGAGCAAATCCAGACCTACCGCACCATGAACAACCTGACGCAATCGGCCGGCGTCATCCGCTACATGAACGACGTGGAGAAGGGCGTCCACGCCATCCGCAATGAGTACATCGGCCACCTGAAAGAGCTGATCGACGCATCCGAGAGCAAGGACGGCGCCGGGCTGGCGCGTCGAGTGGGCATCAGCATTTTCGAGATGGACAACCCGAAGATGACGGCCGACATCGTGCGCGAAATCTTCAAGAACGCAGACGGTTCCACGGGGAACAAGGACGCCCAGGCCGCCGCCAAGAAGTGGCTTGAAGTGGCCGAGGCGCTGCGCGTGCGCGCAAACAACGCCGGGGCCGACATCGGCAAGCTGGACTACGGCTACCTGACCCAACTGCACGACGCGCTGCGCATCTTCGGCAAGGGCACAGACGCCGACCGCGCCAAGTGGGTGGACTTCACCGTTCAGCTCCTGGACCACAAGCGCTATCTGAATGAGGACGGTTCGCGCATGGCCGAGCCGCAGATCAAGGAACTGCTGTCGGCCGCGTGGGAGACCATCACCACGGGCGGCAGGAACAAGACCGAGCCCGGCCAGTTCCGCGGCACCGGAGCCCGCGCAAACAAGGGCAGCGAATCCCGCGTGCTGCACTTCAAGGACGGCGACGCCTGGATGGCCTACATGGGCGAGTTTGGCGATGGCAGCATGTACGACGCCATGACCGGGCACGTCGGCAGCATGGCCCGCACCATCGGCCTGATTGAGAAGACCGGCCCCAACCCGGAGCAGTGGTTCAGGGTGCAGAACGACATCGCGCAGGCCGTGGACGGGGCGGGCACATGGGCCAGCAGGGACTTCGGCGCGCAGCCCGAGAGCTACTGGAACATCGTCAGCGGCAAGGCCGGGATGCCGGAGAACCGCGTCATGGCTGCATGGGGCCAGAACTTAAGCAACGTCAACACGGCATCGCTGCTGGGCGGTGCGGTGGTGTCAAGCCTGACGGACATGGGCACGATCATGCAGACGCTGCACTTCAACAAGCTGCCCTACATGGAGTTTCTGGCGAACGTGGGCAAGTCGATGACGGCCGACACGCGCGACTTCCTGACCATGCACGGCATCCTGGGCGAGCAGTACGCCAACGCGGTGAACAAGTGGACCGGGGAGCAACTGACGCACAGCATGACCGGGCGGGTGGCCGCGGCCGTCATGAAGTTGTCCTTCATGAACGCCTGGACGGACACGCTGCGCCGCGGCTTCTCCATGTCCATGTCGGCCGGGCTGGCGCGGATGGCGAAGAAGGGATGGGGCGATCTGGCCGAGTACGACCGCCGGCTGCTGATGAACAAGGGCATTAGCGAAGCAGACTGGGCCGTGGTGCAGCAGGCCACGCCGACGATGCACAAGGGGGTCGAGTTCCTGACGGCAGACAGCGTGCGCGGCACCAACGCGGACGGAGCCGAGCAGATCGGCACCAAGATCCTGTCCTTCGTCATCGACGAGGCCCAGTTCGCAGTGGTGAACCCTGACCTTGCAACGCGAGTTGCAGTGACCGGCGGCGGCATGCAGCGCGGGACCATTGAAGGCGAGGCCATGCGCAGCTTCGCGCAGTTCAAGAGCTTCCCGACTGCCATGTTGTCGCGGCACTGGCGGCGCATCTTCGAGACGCCGGCCGGGATGGAGGGTGCCCCGGCCATGTTTGCGTCTGAAAGCAAGTGGACCAACCGCATGGCCGGTGGTGCGGCGCTGGTGCTCACGACCACGCTGCTGGGCGCGCTGGTGCTGCAGATCAAGGCGCTGCTACAGGGCAAAGACCCATTTGACGCGACACAAGAGAAATTCTGGCTCCGCGCGCTGGCGCAAGGCGGCGGCATGGGGTTCCTGGGTGACTTGCTGTTCAAAGACCCGACCGAGAACCGGGGCAACACCATCGAGCAGACGTTTGGCACGGTGCTAGGCCCGACGACCGGCGCCGTTGCTGGCCTGGCCGGTGATGTGGTGTTCAAGAACCTGTGGGAAGAGGCGCAGGGCAAGGAGTCGAACGCAGGTTCCGAGGCGCTGCGCTGGGCCTATTCGCGCGTGCCGTTCCAGTCGCTGTGGTACACGCGCGGGGTCTTTGACCGCATGTTCCTGCACAACGCGCAGGAGGCGCTGAACCCAGGGTATCTGTCCAAAATGGAGGCCCGAGCGCAGCGCGATTGGGGCCAGGGCTACTGGGCGCCGCCGGGTGATTGGACCTTCGAGCAGGCCCGGTCCCCGGATTGGCAGCGAGCAGTCGGACAGTGACCAGAGAAAGGGGGCCATGATGGAAGACCGCACCAAGCGCCTGGAAGAGATCAAGGAATGGGCCCTTGACCATGCCGTCGAGGAGATGGAGGCCGCCCACGCCCTGACCCTGGACACCAAGGAACAGCGCGGCGACCGCTCATGGCTGACCGGCATGGCCGCCAAGTCGCTGGGCGTGGCCGTTCGCATCGAGCAGTTCATTGAACTGCGCCGCACGGGCAAGGCTCTGCCCGATGACGACGAGGCAGAGAAGGCCGCCAAGGACCGCATGCTGAGCCGTGCACGCACTGAAGTGGGCAAGTTGCTTGAGCGGGCCGGCGTCAAGACCGGGTGACGGGAAGGAGGACCTGACGGTCTTCTTCTTCCTGTGGGCGCAGGAACAGCGCTGGGTGGTGCCTGATGTTCACTGGCGGGCTGTGCACTGGCTTCAACACCGAGGCGACCTGGCCGTGCTGCGGTGCTTCCGCGGCTTCGGCAAGTCCACCTTGCTGGCGCTGTACAACGCCTGGCGCTACTACCGCGACCCGGCTTACCGCATCTTGCACCAGGGCGACCAGGACAAGACTGCATTCAAGACCAGCCGGGATACGCGAAGCATCTTGCAGCGCCACCCGTTGACCCGCGACGAGCCCCCGTTGCTGATCCGTGGCGAACAGTCGTTTTGGTGGGTGGCCGGCAGCAACGACGAGCGCAACCCGTCCATGCAGGCCGCCGGCATCACGTCGAACATCACTTCGAGCCGATGCGACGAGGCGCAGAACGACGACGTAGAAGTCCCCCGAAACATCCAGAACCCCGAGGCCCGGGACAAGATGCGTTACCGCCTGGGCGAGCAAACACACTGCATGGTGCCCGGCGCGCGGCAACTGTTCATCGGCACCCCGCACACCCATGATTCCCTCTACGACGAGATGCAACGCATGGGCGCCGACTGCCTGACCATCCCCATGTACGGGCGCGAGCACCGGGTAGAAAACTGCACGACCACCACCCACCGGCTACCGTTCGCGCCTGAACACGTCTTCGCCGGGATCGGGGCCAACACCCGCGCGCTGAAGGCGGGGGTGGACTACGTGGTCAAGGACACCACAATCACCTTCAAGCGGGCCCCGGGCGGCTTGGTAGACTTCTACGCTGGCAGCGCCTGGCCCGACCGCTTCACGGCGGAAGAGATGGCCAAGCGGCGGCGCAAGTGCAAGACCATCAACGAGTGGGATTCACAGTATCAACTGCACAGCCGACCGCTGCACGAGGTTCGCCTGAACCCCGAAATGCTGCAGCCCTACGACATGGAGCCCGTCATCCGCACGGCCAACAGCGAAGCGGTGATGACGCTTGGCAATGCCCGCATCGTCGGCGCAGCTTGCCGGTGGGACCCGTCCAGCGGTAAGCTGAAGAGCGACGTGTCGGCCCTGGCCGTGGTGCTGCAGGACGAAGCAGGAAACCGCTACTGGCACCGCGCCGTGCCGTTGACCGGGCCCGTGGCCATCTACGACGAAGAGAGCGGCAAGACCATCGTAGGAGGGCAGGTGCTGCAGATCGTTCAGGTGGTCAAAGATCTGGCGTTGCGACGTGTCACCGTCGAGACCAACGGCATCGGCGGCTTCGCGCCCACGGTGCTGAAGTCGGCGCTGAAGCAGGCAGGCATTCACGACTGCGGCGTGTCGCCAGTGCAGAGCACGACCAACAAGAACAAGCGCATCCTCGAAGCCCTTGAAGACCCCCTCAGCAGCGGCACGCTGTGGGCCCATGCGTCGGTGATTGAAGGCCCCGCGTACAACCAGATGCGCGACTGGAACCCGGCCGTTAGCGACCAAGCCGACGACTACCTGGACGCGACCGCGGGAGCCGTGGCAGAGACCCCTGAACGCATCGGCCGCCGGGTCAGTTTGGCCGGGATTCCGACCGGGGTGCGGTTCGAAGATTGGCGCCCATCAGCGGGCGTTCACCGGGTCCTGACAGCCTGACAGGGCCGCCCGCGCTCACGCGCGAGGCCGCCCATGACTGTTGCATCCCAAACCCCGCTGGCCAGTTCCACGGCCAACGGCGTCACGACGACCTTTCCCCACGCCTTCACGGTGCTGCTGGCTGGCGACCTGAAGGTCACGGGCACGCTGAGCGGGGTAACGACTACCTACGTCAACGGCGTCGACTACACCATCACCGGACTGGGTGCAAGTTCGGGTAGCGTGGTCTTTACGGTGGCGCCGTCCAGCGGCACGGTGGTGACGCGCTACCGCGACACGGCCATCACACGAGCGACCGACTACCAATCAAACGGCGACCTTCCGGCGGCGGTGCTCAATGCCGACATTGACCGGCAGGTGTACATCTTGCAGGAGGTGGTGGCCGGCGGCAAGGGGTCGCCGACATCGATACGCGTTCCCAACGGCGAGACAGTGCCGGCGCTCCCTGACGCCGCCTCGCGTGCGAACTCCGTTCAGGCATACGACGGCGCGGGAAACCCCATCGTGGTCGATCTGATTGCTGGTGCCTCGCTCGCCGCCAGCGTGAATTCACAGACCGCTACAGCAGGGCAGACGGCCTTCACCCTCACCCGAGCCATTACTCAGGGCCTGGCGTCGAGCGTGATCGTGTCCGTGAATGGGCTGCAGCTTGAGTACGGCGTCGATTTCACGCACGCCAGCACCACGTCGATTCTGTTCGCTGTGCCATGTCGTGGTGGCGAACGGGTGACGTTCTTCATGCTGCCGGCGATTGCTGGCGGGTTCGACGCCAGCCAAGTTAGTACCAAGGCCAGCGGAGTCGGGTCCGTCGCACGCAGTCAGGCGAGCAAGAACGCTGACATCGTGAGTGTTGGCGACTTTGGCGCCTTTGGGGATGGTGTTACGGACGACACGGCCGCGATTCAAGCAGCCATCAACTATGCGCAAACACTGACAAATAGCACCGTTGAAGTCCACTTCGCTGCTAAACAGTATCTGTGCACGTCTTCTCTAGAAGTAACTGGCACGGTTCAGCTAATCGGGCAAGGATTCTTCGACATAGGAGCTACCCGGCCGCTGACGATCCCAGGGCCTGGAACGTGGCTCATCCACGGCTCAACGTCTAGCCACCTAATCAGATTTACAGGCACGTCGGCCAAGGGCGCCGGCATGTCAAAGATAGCGATCTTCCAACTCGGACATGGAACGCCTGGCGGTGGTTGGGCTCCGGCTGTCCGGGATTGGGCCGTGAAGGTGCAAAACACGGCCGGCCCTGTTTATCTCGACCGGGTGCATTTTCACAATGTGTACAGAGGTGTGTTGACGGAAGAGTCGTTTCGTATCCATTACGAGAGCATCACTGGACAGTTTTTCTACCGAGGATTTTCGTTTGATCGCATCTTCGATATAGGGAAACTAGACGGGCTCCATGCGTGGACGTATTGGAGCGAAGCGGATTCTGTCCTTCAGTGGCAGCAAGCAAACTGCGTAGAAATCACACTGTATCGAGTAGATGGTCTGTGGATGGACCGGATTTTTACCTTTGCGGCCCAGGCTAGTATTTTTATCTCCGAGAGCCCGACCGGGGGAACTGCCCGCGTTATTGCTGTTGGCAGACTGTATTCAGATTTCTGCTCCCGAGCCATTGTGATTGACGCTACATCACCGGCTCATATCCAAGTCGGAAACGTATTCCATCTAGGTCAGGCGTGGCCGGTTTCGCCGAGTCTTGCCATTGCCGGTTCGGCCGTTCTCGACATCACGGCAGGCACTAATCACCTAGTACAGATTTCCAATATGTACTCGGCGATGGCCGCAGCAGAGACAGTGCGCGTTGCGGGGCCTTTTAATACTGTTTGGGTGGGCTCGGCAACCTGTGACCAATACAGCCGCACCACAGCAGGACGCAGCGCAGCCACGGTAGCCACGAATAGCACGCTCAGATTTGCGTCTAGCCCGCTACTTAATCCATACGCCGGGGGAGTGGCAAAGGTTATTGCCGTATCAGCCGGAGGAATATCTTACGAGCCTGTGGAGCTGCGCGTCATTACGGAAGTAGTGAATGTTCCTAGACTTGCTGGCGCGGCAGCCGGGCAGCTTGCAGTTCTTACCTCTGTCGGAGAGGCGACCGCCGGATTGTCGGTTAATGCAGCAGGAACAGGCGCGGTGAATATAGGAGCAAGTGCAAATGCTGTGGGGTTTTATGGAGTCGCATCCACCACGCGACAAACGGGGGTTGCAGTCAGTGCAGCCGCAATCCATGCAGCTCTTGTCAATCTTGGCCTAATAGGCGCGTGACGTGTATCCGCGTGGCCGCGATTTAACGAAGCGACGAAAGTAAATATGAGTATAGCCCGTGAGAATGTTTACAAGCTGCGCGATCTAATCAACGTCAGGGCCTTTGGCGCGGTGGGCGACGGGGCAACCGACGATTCAGCAGCTATTCAAGCCGCGATCAATGCCAACCCTGGGCGGGGTGTGTTTTTCCCCGTGGGCGAGTATCTAATCACTAGCACGATAACCATCACTACGCCGCTAACGTGGCTTGTTGGCGAGATTTCAGGCCGGGCGTGGGCCGTGGCAGGTCAGGGCGGAGCTGTCATTGTGTGCAACGCAGCCACTGATGCTGTGGTGTTCTCCAACAGCTCAGCGCCTACTGGCGCTCTTCATGGCTGTGGCGTGCGCGATATAGCAATCATGCGTACCGCAGACGTTGCAACCGGCGCCGGGCTAAAGCTGGTCGATACGACATATTTCACGGTCGAAAACCTGTCTGTTCAAGAGTTCTTTACCTGCGTGCAAATGGTTGGAGCCCAAAGCACGCTGATAGATAGGCTGATATGTTACACGGGCAACGTGTTTACCTATCGCGCAGATTCTGCGCTGGTGAAAGTCTCCGGGTATGTTGCAAGCCCATCGGGCGATCAAGTGGGATGGATCAACAGCATAACTCAGGCCATCCTGACATCGGCGCGGGCCTCAGATTATGGGGTTTGGGTTGAGTCCATAGACGACCTACGATTTTCGGATAGTTACATTGGATTCTTGCGCACGGCAGGTATGCTGCTGAAAATGTCTGGTGTTGCGGCGCCTTTGTACTCCGTGAACGTCGATCAAGTTTATTTTGATGGAGTCACGCTAGACGGAACACAGACGGTGTATGGAGTTCGAGTTGCTAATGACGGCCTGACACAAACCAGCTTCGGGGTGTTTGACCTGAAGTTTACTGGCTGCACGTTTGGGCAGCACACTGTAAATTTCTATGCCGACGAGGCCACCACAAACACGGTTGCCTTTACAGGGTGTCACTTCCACAACTCAGAGCAAAATTCTGTAAAGCTCGGTGCTGGCACTGGGGTTTGGGCGTTTACGGGTTGCCACTGGTTCAAGCCTGGATATGACAACGTAGGGAACACTTGGTCAGCCATTAGATGCGATGGCGCGGCTAGCGTGAGCGTGTCGGGCGGATCAGTATCTAATGTGCTTGACAATACCAGAGTGTTTGCTTTCGGTGGAACTATCCCGAGCGTCACGGTGCAAGGGGTCGCTATAAACGGCGCAGAAACGTTTACCTTCGCCGATCTCTACACCGTAGGCGCCACGATAGCAAGGCTGCGTTTTGATGTCGTGTCAAATTCAGCGACCCCATCTAGGCCATTCGCCGGATCATTTACCCCGGTGATTACATTTGGTGGCGGAAGCACGGGGATCGCATATTCTGCGCGGAATGGCCGATATACCCGTGAAGGGAATGTGGTAACCGCGTGGATTGTAATTACCTTGTCCAGCAAGGGAAGCAGCACAGGCAATTTGGCCATAAGCGGCTTGTTTTACCCTTCGGCAAGCCCAATTACGTCGGCTGGAAGTGCTGTGTTGTTAGGCACGACGGCTGGTTCGCTTGACTTCGGCGCACAGTGTTTTGTGGACGCGGGCGCGTCGGAAGTGTGGGTATACAAGGGTGGATCGACGGGTCATGTCCGAATGACGGATGCGGACTTTACGAATGCGTCAAGTTTGTATCTGACGATCAGTTATTTGGCGTAAGTGGGGAAATGATGTATATCTACTCAGCGGACAAGCGTTTTGTCATTGGCTGCATCGAAGGCGGCCAAGAGATCATGTTCACGAATCCAGTGCCTGTATGGGCGCTGGGCGATGATTGATATGACCGCGCCCAAACACGGCCTGCTGACCTGGCACGCACCATGAACCCACGTTCAGAGACAGACGTGTTGGCCGGGATGATGGGCGCCGACTCCCGGCGCATTGATGGCCTGGTCGATGGCATGGGCCAAGTCCGGGGCGAGGTTACGCACCTCCGGGGGGACGTTTCCACGCTCATCAAGGGGGTAGACAACCTACAGCAAGCAATGGTCGGGGTTGCCCGGCATGCGGTCCTGATGGAGGCTGCCAGGGACGACGCTGTTGAAGAGCGAAAGGCGCGGGAACGGCTGGAAGAGCGAGTTACGGTGATCGAAGGCCACATGCCGGGACTCATTGAGACGCGCGCTGCGGTGATGCGGGCGATCTGGGGGGTGGTGGCGGTAGTGGGGATTGCCGTGGTAGGCCTGGTCATCAAGATTCAGGCGGTGACATGATCGACACCATCGGCGGCCGGAAGTTCATCCTGACCGTGGCGGCGCAGGTTTCGTGCAACGTGCTGGTGTGGGCCGGCAAGATCAGCGACGACGTTTACAGCGTGGTGGTGCTTGCTACGGTGGCCGCCTACATCGCCGGCAACGTCACGCAGCGGGCGACTGAGGCCAAAACGCCGGGCGGGTAGGCGCCTCCCACATACAAGACAGGGGCCGCAGACAGCAGCGCTAGGCTAGGGGCGCGATCCCACCTGTTCCCCACGCCAGTGTTCCCACCTATGGACTTCGATTCCTGCCGGTGGGGCCAAACCGTTGCCCCCTAAACACCGATCTTCCCCGCTGTCTACCCCTGAAAGTGCCCGGTCTATCGCCCCCGTTTGTCCCCAAGAATCGCCCTATGTATCCCCGGCGCTCCCCACAGCGCCCCCGAGCGATTCCCCACGGTGGCCCGGGTCGCTGATCAGCGCGGCGATGACCGTCTGCCCGTTGATGCAGCCACCCCACCACTCCCCCGTGGTCGGCGCCGTCGCCGGATAGCACGGGGCTGGCCCAGCGATAGACGCAGCCTCGCGTGCAGCCTTGCGCCTGGCGTGGTTGCCGGGGACCGCGTTGTAACGGTCCCAGCGACCGGGCGCGATGCCGCGCAGACTCTTGAGAGTTGGCATATTTACTTGTTAGGCGTTCAAACGTGCCCACTTCAAGCATTCGTAGGCTTCGGCTGGTGTGGCGAACCGGCACCGTTCGCGGAAGGCGTCGTCTCGGCTGCTCGGCTGCGGTTCGTATTCCCACTCTCCGCGCTTGTTCAGCACCTCGCCCATGTATCGCACAGCCCACAGGTCATGGCCCGCTGGCTGTCGCACTGTCTCAATCATCACGTCATCGCCAGCGTGGTACGCGGCCACCTTCAGACCCTCCGGCAGAACGCCTAACCCCTCGTTCGACTTGAGAGCCAACGGCACCGGGGCGGGCACGCTGGGGTGGGTGTCGGGTAGTTCAGTGGTCATCGCGTTGTCTCCAAGTCAACTCGAACGTTGGGCGTCTTCAGGTCGGCCACAGGTGGTTCCCGTGGCAGTCGTCGCCAGCCGCAGCGCCAAGGCACTTGGTGGCGGCCTCTTCGTCCGTCAGCGCGCCGCACTGCTGGCACGGCGGCTGCCCCCATGCGTGGCGCGCTTCAGCGCACGGGCGGCAGCACCGTGCGCGCTTGTCCACGTCGTGCGCCACCTCGCTGCAGCGCTGGCAGGTGTTCATGTAGTGGCCTGGCGCGTAGCCGTAGCGCAGCAGGTGCTCCCACTCCGCGCGCTGCCCCACCGGCCGCCCAACCATTCGCTCAACCGGACCTTCGTCGGCGGTCGGCTTCAATTCGCTTCGGTCGCTCACAGGCGCCTCCTTGTCCGGTTAGCTCAAACGTTGTGCCGCACGGAACACCGCCTTGCCAGCTCTACCAGCCATTCGGCCAGCTCGGGTGGCGTGTGCTCGCGCTCGGCCTTTGTGATGTGCGGGCGGTAGTCCTCCCGCTTCCTGCTCTGCACTACGTGGGTGGCTTCGCCCAGCACCAGCGGCACATCCGGCTGGTCACGGGGCTCGCATCCCACCACGTAGAACCATGTTTCCTTCTCGGCCTTGTGGCCCCACCACTCTGCGGCGCGGCCAGCGTCCAGCCCCCGAACGCATCGCGCTCGCCAGGTCGCGGCAGTTTCTGAGCCGGCCATAGCGTGCTGCCGGCCGGGTGCTCCAGCACGCCCCCCCACTCGCGCACCATCGCCACGGCCAGCCGCGCCAAGTTGCGCTCATCCGGGCGCGGGTTCGCAAAGCTACGCAGCCGCCCCCACGCTCGGCACGGCGGGTGCGCCACCACCGGCCACGGGCCGTCATACGTGCGGGCGTCGCGTTCCATGTCGTACACCTCCACGCCGGCCAGCGTCTTGTAGTGGCTGTCCCCTCGCGCAAACAACACGGCCACGTCCGCCGCGTGCGGCACAACCCCGCCATCAAGCGGAGAGCGCACGGCAGGCGCTGGTGGCAATTCAAGCATGGTCAAGGTGCGCTCCCGCTTATGGCAACGTTAGGCGGCTTCAGGCCACGTCACCAGTGGCCGCGATGACGCCAAGCACCACGGGCCACATGAACATTTCAAAAATCCTGATCGGCCTGTTTTTCATCGCGGACACGGCCCGGGTCACGCCCAGGCCAGCGACCATGTAGGCGATGGCGCACAGGGCGCCGGTAGCGATTGATGCAAGTTCGTTCATTGTCAGTTCCATTTCTCGCCTTCGTTCACCAGCCGCCTAACCCCCGCATGCAACGGAGAGCCAACGGCGGGTCAGCGGGCATCGGGACGCGAATCTGCTCCTGAAAGTCTATTACCGCGAGTCTGCCCAGGAGATTGCCGAGCGGCTGGCGTTGCCCAGGCGATGACCTCATCGCGCAGCCAATGCCGGGACCGCGGCCCCGACACGATGGCAGGTGGCGGGAAGTCGGGCTTGTGTACCAGCTTATCCCGCACGGTCTTGGGTGAACGGCGCAGGATTGCCGCAATGCCTTCGATGTCTACATAGTCTCCCATTCAATCCCCCATTGCCACAGCGTCCAACCCGTCCAGCCAGAAATCTGACCGCCTGGGCGGCATACGCGCGATCTTTGCAGACACCGCGACAGCAGCCCGGTACAGCCCCAGCAACTCCACCGGCCCGCCGTCGATGCTCACGCCCAGCGTGCGGCACTTCTCGCCGGCCTGCAGCAGCCTGGCGATGACTTCCTGCCCGTGCAGGCGGATCGTGATGCTGCCGACCTCCACCCCGTGCGGGATGATCGGCGGGCCTGGGCGCGGGTTCGCCTCGCGCTCTGCGTCACGTCGTGCGCGCTGGGAGCGGCTACGGTTGTTTGTCTTGTCGAATCGCATGCGAGTCGTCTACAACACGTTAGGCGCCCTTGCGCGTTGCTAGGTGGTGCAGCACATCGCGGAATCGCTGCATCTCACCTTCGGCCAAGATATTGAACTCGTAGCGCGGCACGCGCAGCATCGTTGCTTCGTTCGGCGGGCACCCGGGGCGGCTGATGTCACGGCTCACCCAGTCCTTCAGCATCCCCAGCCCAAGCCCGCAGGTATCCCACAGCGCATCAAACGCTGCGGCCTTCTGCTCGGGCGTGTAGTCGGGCATGCCAAGAGGGCGCCTAACTGACGGTTCAACCGGAGC